>JASDQU010309435.1:113594-133183 GCA_032191745.1 Picea mariana
CAGAGGGGGTACCCCCCCTCTGCACTCCCCCGCGTGGAAGAGTGTACATACTTCTGGGGTGTAAATACTTCATGGGGTATAGACACGGTTGAAAGAAAAGAACCTCTGCATCAGGAAGATAATCAGGCTCCACAACCAATAGCTTGTAGGGTTGATAAATCTAAGGAGGATAAAAAATAGTTCTCACCGTTCTCTCCAAACTTTGTCCTAAATTATCTGTATTTGTATCCACATTCCATTCTTTCATATTTGCCTCTGTAGCCACCTGAAAGATGACTTCTCTTGAGGACTTTATCGAATCCCTGACACAAGAGAAAAATAAGCTCATCAACATGGGAACAATCAAGGGCCCAAAGCGCATGCACTTACTATGCAAGATGGAATCCATCAATATCATAAATCTAAAGATAAATGAAAAATGAAAGCTCATGCAAATCCGAAGAAGGAAGGGTACTCAAAACCCTTCACCGATGCCTCCAAATCCAAAGGGAAAAATGGAAGAAAAGGGGAGAAATCCATGTACTTCCACAAAGGAGTCCATCCAGAATCTGCATGCATGAAAAAACAAATAGATCTAATGACTCAAATACTTCAGCAAAACAACCTTGGAGATCGCATCCCTGAGGGTGCCAAGAAGAAGAAGCCAGAAGATCTGAATCCCAAGAAAGAAAATTTTAGCCATGCCTTGATTGCCATCAACTCCTCTCTCGATGCTTGGATCGAATATTAAGGAGCATCACATCACATGAATGCCACAAAAGTAGTCTATTCTTCATTGGATGCATGCAAAGTTCCTCCTATTCTGATTGGGGACAAATCTTATGTTGAAGTCACTGGAAAAGGAAGGATTGAACTCACCAACAGAAGCTTCAAGAATCTATTGCATGTTCCCAAACTTTCTGTCAACCTTCTCTCCGTGTATCGGATGACGAATTCTAAAACTGGAAATAAATTCATATTCAAACCGAATTTTGTGGACATATATGACCTACAAACCAACTCCAGGGTTTCTACTGGTGAGGTAAATCATCGATCTAGATTGTATACATTTTCTAAATTTATTGAACCAGATTTTGATTTATTACTTATTCATGCTAATGAAAGTAGTAGGATATGGCACAAAACATTTGGACATTTGAATTTCAGATATATGAAACAAATTAGGAAGAAAAGATTGGTTGATGGTCTACTAGACATCAATTTCTCTAAGGGAGTATGTGAGGGATGTGTTCTTGACAAACACCTTCAAGAGAGATTGGACAAAGGAAAGTCTCAGAGAGATTTTACGCCTTTAGATCTGATCCATAATGACCTCATGGGTCCTTTTACCCATCCATCGATAAAAAAAGAGAGATTTTTTCTCATTTTTGTTGATGATTTCTCATGTTTTACATGGATTTACTTTCTCAGGAAAAAATCGGAGGTCTTTTAACACCTCAAAGATTTCAAAGCCTTGGTTGAGACACAGTTCAGAAAGAAAATCAAAGTCCTCCAAACTAATTACGGAGGAGAGTATGTCAATCATGAGATCCATAATATTTTCCATGCGGGAGGGATTCAGTTGTAGCACAAAGCTCCCTATAATTTGCATCAAAATGAACTTTCCAAGTGGAAAAGCAGATCTCTAAAGGAGATGGAATGTTGCATGTTCATGCAAAGTCACTACCAAAGAGACTATGGGTCGAAGCACTTAATTGTGCAACATACATACAAAACAGATCTCTCCATAGATATGGCAAGGATAAGACCCCTACAAGACTTGGAGCAGCCTCAAATTGGAAGTGACCCACTTTCGTATTTTCGGTTCACGTGAATGGGCCCAGATTCCCTCTGAAAAGAGAAAAGCACTTGATCCACAAAGAATTGAGTGTATTTTTTTTGGATACCAGGATGGTGTGAAGGGATATAGACTTATTGATCTTCCCTTGGACCGACTCATCACTGAGTGAAGTTTCCAATTTGAGGAAAGTGTCTCGCATGAACCTCAATAGCCAAATGAAGACACCTCCATTCTTCCACCTGTCTGAGATGATAAGCATGCACATGTCAAATTATCTTCAGATGAGATTTTTGATTCATAGGACTCCTATGATTTAGATACAAATTTAGTACATTCAGATGCAAAGCCAAATTATCCATATGTTGTTGTAGAGCTAAAGAAGAGGCGCAAGTGGGCACAAACTACTCTTCAGGATGCAAGGGATCTCATTGGTGATCCAATCGATACTAGGAGGACTCAATCTAATTTCGAGGAGCCTCTTGTTGCATCCACTGTCACTGAACCATTTCCCTCCAAGCATCTTTTCTTGGTTCTTTCTTCAGATCTATAGTCTTATGGAGAGGCTACTAAAAATCCCTTTTGAAATCCACCATGTAGAAGGAGTACAAATCCCTCCTCAAGAACCTGACTTGGGATCTGGTTCCCCTTCCTTATGGGAGGAAACTCGTCAGATTTAGATAGGTCTACAGGACCAAGAGCACAGTGGATGGATAGATTAGATGATACAAAGCCAGGCTTGTTGTGAAATTATTTCAGCTGGTGCATGGTATTGACTATGATTATATCTTCGCTCTAGTAGAAAAGATGTATTCCATACGATTGGCACTTTCCATTGCGACATCCAAGGGATGGGAAGTCCATCAGATGGATGTGAAGAATGCATTTCTTCACAGTGATCTCTCTGAAGAGATCTATATGGAGCAACCCCAGGGGTTTATACAGGACTCATATTTTTTATGTCGACTGAAGATGTCTCTTTATAGCCTCAAGTAGGCTCCGAGGGCATGGTATTCCAAGATGGACTCTTACCTTTTGTCACAGAACTTTGTACGTTGTAAGTTAGACCCAAATTTCTACATGCTCAAGATGGTTGATTCACTTCTACTCTTAGTTATGTATGTTGATGATTTTTTAAACACCGGTTGCTCAACTTTAGTGATTACTGCAATCAAGAGGATTCTACATGACAAGGTTTTGATGACAAACATCGGTCCAATACACTTCTTCCTTGGACTTGAGATCAGTCAGGTTGCATCTGGCATCAAACTTTCTCAAGCCAATTATGTACGATATCTCGTTGAGATATTTCACATGACAGACTACAATTCTTCTCTGACTCATTTCCTATCAAGAGTCAAACTTGAGAATGGCGGGGAGACTACACTAGTTGAAAACACACTGTACAGATAGCTAGTGGAGAGCTTGTTGTATCTCACACACTCAATACCAGACCTCTTCTATGCAGTTGGTGCAGTTTTCAGGTTCATGCAGGAGCTGCATGAGCTACATTGGAAGGACGCAAAGTGTATCCTTTGATATGTGCAAGGCACCATCACCTTTGAGATTCATTATGCATTTGAATCTACATTAGATCTCATCAATTTTACTGATTCTGAGTGGGTTGGTAATAACATCGATCGCAAGTCCACATCTAGTTACTCACTCGGTCTTGGTTCTAGTCCTATCTATTGTTCGAGCAAGAAGAAGGTTACCATTTCTCTATCTTCAATTGAGGCAAAGTTACCTACAAAATTTTCTCACTGAGTTGTTCATTCAGTTTCATCGGTCGATCTTCATTTAGTGTGACCACCAAAGCACTCTGAAGTTTTGCAGATATCCAGTACAGAGGAAGTGGATAAAGCACATCGAGATCCACATGCACTAAATTTGGGACTTATTACATGAGGGGATCATCGACCTACATTTATTTCCTTTAGTAGAATAGACGACAAACATCTTCACCAAGACCTTCACTGAGAAGAAGTTTCATTCTCTACGAAGTCGTCGTGGAGTGAAGGACATAGTTGCCTAGCAACTGTAGTTATTCTTTTTACATACATTGTACCTTGAGGGGGGTATTTTTCCATGAGGTTTTCCCTCTTTCCTCACTTTATTTCAGTATATATTTTTTATTTGGGTACCTAACATGGCCTCGTTGTCGTGACCCATTCATTATTTTCACCATAGTGATGTTCAGGGGGGGTGTTGGAGTTACTTCACACACACCTAGGATTTTTTTTCCTAAGGTTTTTCCTTATTTATTAGTCATAATTAGTCATTATCCAGTCTCCTATATGTTAGGGGAGAATATTCAACTTGGAGAATATTCTCTTTGAGTTGACACAATAGTTTAACTAGTTGAGTTGAGTCTAGATGCTTCATTGGTTTTGTCACCATGCAACATTGGCATCATCACCATTCTAATGCACACTTGCCTTTGGATCATCACCATGGGATCATCACCAGAGTTAACTGAAGAATGGTTGACTAGCCAACTGAGCTAGGTGGCAGTTCACTCCCATAACTTCCTAAGAGACTAGACTAGGTGATAGTTCACTCTCCTAACTATTGGTGTGTGTCCATATCACTCTAGACCACCACTATGGTACACTGATTCTCCTCCGATGCACATTCATTGAGTTATACAGAGTATATCCTGTGTAAATTATTCATTATTCATTATGGTTAATGAAAATTCTTCCATTCTTTCTCTCCTTCTTCTTCTTCCTCAATTTCTCTTTGTAAATGTGTGTAGTATTTTCTAACTAGTTATATTATGTGCAGGTTGAACAAATTTACATTAAGATGGATTTCTACTTTTTTTCGTTGAGCCTTCCCTACTCGTTGAGATTGGATTGCCTGCGTTTTTATCTCCTGCAATTAGCTGAAAGTTAAGATAAATATTATGAACTCTTCACTGGATGATTGCTTATGCTGAGCTAAACCTTGGTAATAGTGTGATAGATTATTCTTCATGCCGCATTAGGTTACCTTGGATCTTAGGCACATTTACCGATTTCTTGAATTCACGGCAGTTTAGATTAAATCTTTTTAACCATGGACCCGATAAATGCCTATGGTAACAGTCTTGTGATAGTGCGCCAGAGGATTCTCGAAGTTGGAACAGATTATCTTAAATCATGGTAGTTTTGCGTAAGGTTGATTCCTGGGATTTGCTGTTAGGATGGAGTAAATATTACTCATTGTGGCCTGGATGATCCATTATGTTAGGTCAGACTTTCAGTAGCATGTCAGATGATTCCTCACAATAAGCAGTTTAGACTGAATCTTATTTACTGTGTACCAGATGATCAACTACTCTAATCTCTCTAATATCGTGCCAGATGATTCATTAATATCTAAGACTCAAACTGTAACCGAGCAATCTAAATCTTTGTACTTTTATGCCAAAATGTTTTCTTTCGCTCAGTAGTAGGTTAAAAAACAATGGATGTTAAGAATAAAGAGCAAGTAATACTTAGGATGAAATCGCCTGTTGCCAGCAAGAAATTTGGACAAGAAAGCATTATTTTCCCTCTTATTGCAGATGCATGTATCCAAGTCTGCCCCAGGAATCCAGTGAATTTCAACATGGATAATGTGCGAGAACATGATTGCCTCCTACTAAGATAATCAGTGGTTACACAAAAACATTATATGAGGCAATTGAGCTTCTGGATGAATTGGTAGAGGTAGCGTTTTCACTCAGAAACTTAAGCCTCAGATCCAAACCGAGTTCCCCTCCGCGTTTTTCATTCAGAAATTTAGGCCAGAGTTAAAAATAAGTTTATCCCATAGCGAGTTTTAAGTCAGAGTACTTCGTGTAGCTAATGATCTTCCAACGTTATTTTCTCCAACGATAGAATTGCTCCTGAAATTTCTTAATTTTCTTCCAACAAATTTCCTTGATCCTGCAATTTCATAATGGACTGCCAGCGAATTCATGGCACCGACTTCTCCTTAAACATCTGACAACGATTATTTTGGCAATAAATTCCTTAAGGGCGAATTTCCCTTGCTTGGCGCAGGGCTGGAAGCTTATCATATGAGTTTCTCCTTGAATGGCTTATGAATTCCATTAATGGGAATGATAACTCCCTTACGCATTCATGACCGGTTGTTGACCTGGTGTGGTTTTCGAACTTCTCGCTCAACAACAACAAAAAAAAATCATAATCTTAACTTGGTATGTGTCGAACCTCATGGTTGCAAAAGACTTCCACTATTCGCGGATGTGATGTATTTTGAACTTATTCATTTTTGGCTAAGAAACCAGACGTGGACTATTTGATTTTAAGAGCATGTAATTTATTAACTTTTAATATCCAATAACCAACCTTCAATCTAAGAAAAAGTTCAATCTTGTTTTTAATAAAGTGCTGTTGAGAAGAGTTATTATAGTTAGTAAACCATCCATTAATACAATCTTGGATATAAAATAAATTTATGTATATGAGGGCACGTCTCTAGCTATGGCTCTCACTAATATAAATTTATGATCTTGAGAATTCATAGGTAAGTTAATTAATTAGATTATATTGTCGATGCACTAGAAATAAAGTTATTGTAACGTTAGTAGAATTATTTTCTATTCCATAGTAATGGAAAAACTACAGTACCAACAATGAAGGGTGATGTATGGATGGTTATGTGTTTAGTTTACTTATTACGCCATGGACTAAATTGATTATTATATTGCGTCATGAATAAATGTGATTTATGGTTGGTTGGGTAATTAGATTACTCGCGTCTTGAATTTAGAATTGATGATCATTCCTTGCACCTGGGATAACATTGATGTGTAGATGTTTAAGCATTTTTAGATCCTCGCGTCTTGGGAATTGTTAATGAATAATGATCGGGTGATAAAATACTTTTTTCCTAGTGTAATTGTTATGGTATGATCAAATTGATTGCTTGTTCTTGCGTCTATAAATTATCACTGACCTCACAAGTTACTTGTGATTGTTCAAGAGTTGTTTTGCACTTGAGCACAATAAATTATAAGGTGATGAATGATTTGTAGGCTTTAGACTTATCGCGCGAATTGAAAATTGATACGATATGATGAGTTACGCAATGTATTACTCTTGCGCCATGTGTAATTGATGTTTAGGATTGCTTGATTGATTCATTGATTATCTTTATGATCCCATGTTTCTTCATGCTATCGTATGTCATCCTGGTGTTATCTTATGATCGTCCTTATGGGATGAGTTGAGTGCTTTTGTTTCGCACTATTTATGCGTCCTTATTTGGATGCAAATATTATGGCTTCCATTTACTGAGTTCTTTTTTCAAAATGTGTATCTTTAATCATGGAATTAATGTGTCGGATTTATGTCAAGAATGATAGATAATGCATTAATTATGTTTCGTTAATTTGTAGATGGTGTGTCAACAATGTCACTTTTAATTGTTGTGTGTAGTTCCTAACATAAAAAAAATAAAAAAAATTGCCTGTTGGGTTGTCTCTTTTATTGTCATGATAGTTGGGACGTCACATATGGTATCGGAGCTAGTTCAACCCTCCAACTGTGTATCGCCACACATTCCACTGACTTAAGCCCTTGATTAATACTCAACGCAAATTGAAATATTAACGTGTCCATGCGGTAATCATGGCTAGAGGATGCGGTAGAAATTCACCACATGGTACTAGGGGAGGAGGTGTGATGCCTCCAGTAGCACCCGCGCCAGATGGGTCTAACCCCCAAGGAGAAGAAAAAGTCTTGAAGATGAGAGGATTGCGGCGTGGGATGCGTTAGGTCTGATAAGGTCCTTCTAGGGAAATGTTAGAGGTTTGATAAGGTCCTTCTATACTGAGATAAGTCCAGGGCACCTATACCCATGAGGGTACACAGTGCACCCTAGCCAGTGTTGGTAGCATTCACGAGGAACTTTAGAATATTAATTTCCCGCATTCCAGAGTGCCACGGACGGATCAATCGCTGAGGTATGGATGGAGAGCTAGGCAATGTGTTTCACGCTACGCAATTATGAGATCCAACACGAAGGTCCACATGGCAATATTCAGATAAAGGGGAGCGCTCTTCTATGGTGGAAGATGCTCCTACCTCAGCGAAAACATGGCCATCAAATTTGTGTTATGAGAACGGTTCTGGGAGAAGTAAATTTCATAGGAACTCATTGAGCGCCAACTCGATGAGTCTAGTGCCTTATGACATGATGGTTGTATGCTGTCGGATTATGAGACTAGATGTATGGAGCTACTCTAGTATGCCCCACATCTTAACAAGGAGAGGCTAGAGGTCAGCAATTTCATGGCGGCCTTAACCCCATCTACCGTGTGAAGGAAATGATCTAAATGGCTCAGACGTTGCACGATGCAATCCAGTAAGCCTCTTAGATAAGTAATAATTGATAGTGGGAGTCAGGGTAGGGCTCCTGCAAGATTGTTTAGACTAACAACATATGTGCACAACAACATCAGACACCAACTAGACAAGACATCTTGGTATCAAGATACATCTATAGAACCCTTGTTCACGACACCGTGACTACGAGATCCTCAACAAAAGACCGCTACAAGGGACCACCACCAACAGCTACAGTTAAGCGTGTCAGCAAAACAGACTAAGATCTTAGGCTGTTAGGCTAGCAACTTCTACTTCCGGGCCAGAACTACTAGACCGTAGATGGGTGTTGGACATGTGGAGAGCCACATTACCAGTAGGACTGTTTGGTTGAGAGGACCAGAGAAGTCGGATCAACAGGACCCACTACAGTTGGAGATTAGGGAAAGGCCCATCAGATTCTTACAGTAGTGAATAATCATCAGGCTGAGCACTAGTTCAATGTGCTCAAGGTGTTAGGTACTATCACCAACCAGAATTTTAGTATTTGTTAGACCCCAGTGCTATAGAGAGCTCTATTTCTAGTACCACACTAAAGGGACTTAGGTAAAGGGTTTCGAATCGATGAGTTTAGATTCTTCAAAATGACTTCGGGTGCCAACCAGATCATTGGAGGAAGGGGTATGGACTATTGCTTAACCTGGGGAAAATTATATCGAAGTCTAACCTACATCATGCTATTAATATATTATGATGACGAGTTTAGTAGGGATTGGTTGGAATTACATGATGTGATACTCAATAGTAAGATGAAGCGGTTGAGTTGGACCGATGATGAGGGAAGGAGAAGCATAATTATAGGAAGAAAACAAGATGTATCCCTGAGGTTCATTTATTCCCTATAGTGATAGAATAGAATGCGTAGGGAAGCAAGCTATATGTAATATGGGCATTGAACGACCAGGGAATGACATAAGGATTTGAAGGACCTTCCTGTGGAACGAGTATTGCTGACGTGTCTCAAGAAAATTATCCAGATTGTTGTCCATAAGAGAGTTGGAGTTTAAAATTGACTCGGAACTTGGAATAGAACTGATAGTGAGAATGACTTATCCGATGTCGACCCCTAAGTTACAAGAGTTTAACATGCAACTGAAGGAGTTGTTGGACCTAGAACTTATACATCCAAGTGTGTCACTGTGGGGTGGGTTTGTTATTTTCATACAAAAGAAGGATGGGTTGTGAAGATTGTGCTTTACTATCGTTAAGTATTCCTTGATGAAATATTGACATATTCTCGGAGGATGAAAGAACTTGATGAACTTTGTGCTTGGTGCTATAGTTTTTATGAGGGAACAAATCACGGGATCTGTCAAAATTCTCTTTTATCAGTCGAGGATTCATCAATTGGGGCATGTTATCTCTAGAAAAGTTATCGTTGTGGATCCAACAAAGGTAGAGGATATTAGGGAATGGCTTAAGCCGATGAATGTAGCAGAAGTATGTAACTTCATGGGTTTAGATGGATATTATCAATGGTTCATCGAGGGTTTCTTGAAGATAGAAATCTGATTACGGAATCGCAAAAGAAGAACAAGAAGTTTGTGCAGACCAAGAAATGCGCGGAAGCATTTCGATGGCTCAAGGAGCTGTTGATGATAGCGTTAATACTAAAAGTCCCTGACATGGAGGAGGACTTCTTAGTGTGCATTGATGCATCCAAGAAAGGCTTAGCCAGATTCTTGATGCAAGATGGTCAAGTGATTGCTTACACATCAAAGAAGCTAAGAAGGCATGAGGAGAACTACGCGATGCACGATTTGGAGTTTAGCCATTGTGTATGCCCTGAAAGTGTGGATAAACTACCTGATTGGACCAAAATTTGAACTAAAAATAGACCATTGTGGTTTACAGACATTTTACACAAGGTGAATTGAACGTGCAACAAAAGGCATTGGTTGGAAATGCTTAGGGAGTATGATTTTGATATTACATACATAAAGGGAACAATGAACAGATTGGTTGATGAGTTGAGTCGGAGACCACACATATTATCAATGATACCTATTTAAGACAAATATATGTGAAAGGATTCTAACTATACATCGAGACGATGACTGGCATCAAGAGGTTAAGGAATTTATTGAACAAAAGACCTTGTTGGTACCAAAATTTGAGGTATTTACTATCGACAAAGACGGGTTATTGAGACATAATAATTGGATTTACTTACCTCCCAATGACAAATAGAGAGGTTTGATCTTAAATGAATTTCATAGAGCAGTGTACATGGTTCATATTGTAGTCATGAAGATGAGGGAAGACCTTGATCGCTCATTCTTCTTGTAGGGATGAAAGCGGACAAGGTTATCTACATAGTGAGGTTTCTAGGACATCAACGAGTGAAGGTTGAACGTAGACACCTTATAGGATTAATATAGCCACATGCTTTTCCAGAATCAAAATGGGAGGTCATTTTGATGGAATTTGTTGTGGGGATTGTCATTAACGGCAAGGAGGCATGACTAGATTTTCGTGATAGTTAAAACTCTAGCAAAGAGTGCACACTTGTGTCCCAATGCATACAATGCATCAGGCGCCAGGTATAGCTAGAGTTTATATCAAAAAGATTCTGAGACTTCCAGACGTACCAAAAGACTCATATATGATAAGGGAATTGGTGTGAAAGACAATTTTGGACGAGTTTCCCAAGAGGCCTTGGGAACACCACTGAACTTTAGTACAACGTGTCCCTGAGATAGACAGGTTGAACGAAGCAATGAACCAAATTTGGAAGGTTGTGTTGCATATGTGTGTGTTGGACCAACATAAACATTAGGAATAGTTATTGTCATTGGTCAAGTTGGCATGCAACAACAATCATCAGGGTACCATTAAGATGGCACCGTTAAGTTTCTCTATGGGATACCATGTCAAATGCCTTTGTGTTGGGATAGACTTGAGGATGAGGTCCTGGTAGGACCATAATTGAGCCAAGAAATGGGAGAAAAAGTACAAACGATACAAAAAATGGTTGGAAGAAGCACAACATCGACAGAAGGGTTTTTTCGATGTGCACCACGTGACCATAAATATGAAGGGCGTAACAGATAATCATGCCTCATTCCTTGAGGCATTGCTCGATATTTATATTGTATGTTTGTGCGACTAAGGGTCAATGACCCTACGCATGTGATTTGACATGAGTTATTGGTGGATGTTGGGCGAGGGTGAGATCATGGTGGAGCCAATCCGCTTTCTGGACCATCGCATTCGACAACTACAACGTCAAACTATCAATGAGGTCAAGGTCTAGTGGGACATTTATAGTCCACACTCGACTACCTCGAAGGACACATATGATATGCATCAACAGTTTCCAGTTTTTTTTTATAGCTAGACATTTAGATATTTTCAGATACTTTATTTATGCACTTGTATACTGTGAAAGTTTGGGATGAAGTTTAAAACAAGAGGGGGTATATGTAAAAAGAGGGGGGATGTGAATTATTCTTTAAGGACACTTGTGTGCAAGTGATCCGGTTCATTATATGAGTGACTGCTTCGCTTATGGATTATGATGATGATATTGTGATTTATGATGTTATGTTATGTTGTTATGTATAGACAGGTGCTATTGATTGGTTTCTCCTGAGTGTGCAGGACTCTTGAAAGATTGAATATGATGATGGCATTGATGGACCTACTTGGAATCTAGATCGAGTTAGGGAGTGGACTGTTTATGGTTTATGTATTTATGTTATTGTATATGTGACATATGACTTATATTATGATTTTGTTTATGGATTGCCGACATGTTTATTGATGGATGCAGGCTAACAATAGCTTCCTAATCAGACTCACATTTGGATTAAAGCGGTCATGAACGACAACCAGAGATATTAAGGGAGAGGTGTGGCAGTAGCCCTGCCAGAGCCTACTATCACTCCCATCGTGGATCAAACTGTAGGTTAACGATTACCTAGTTTGAAAGACCCACAATGTTGTGAGGGAAGACTGAGATAGTCTCTCACGAAGATTCTAAGGGGAACGCAATAAGGCAAATTCCTTATTCTTTAGAGGCCCTTAGTCTCCCACAAGGTCTCCTGAAGGAGTGTTGACTCCAAGGTCTAGACATCCAACAAAATCCATCAACAGGAAAGTGGAACCCTTGGAGCACATAGTGCATCTTGAAGGGCATGTCACACAAATGAATCTAGAATGAAGGTGAGTGGCAGCCTTGGAGCACATAGTGCATCTTGAAGGGCATGCCATGGTTTTTAAACAAGTGAGTCAATGAACCTAGGTACCTAGAAAACAATATCTTACCTTGACATGGTCAACCTTAAAATAATTATGCATTAGTAAAGTATATTAATTATAACTTTTCCCTTAATTAATGCATCAGGAGTTGGACGGAGCACAAGCGTGGGAAAACCACTTTGGATCTTTCTCCTTCAGTTATGGTACTCCTTTAGAATTTGCAGTTGTAATTTAGTTAGAAATTGTACATAGTTTCATGTGTTGTTGAAATCGTTGAATATATGTTATGGTTGGCTAGATTGTTTGATGTGGCTAGTTGGGATTAAACTTGACAGGTTGGTTTCCTTTTCTATCTTCAATCTTGGGTCACTTTTCTCTACGCCTTCATTTTAGTTACATGGCCAAGTTAAAACAAGAGTTAATCCTTTCCCGCATGTTAAGATGGATTGTTTTGTTTTCTTCCTTGTCTTACACAGCAAGTTAAACAAAGAATTGAGCCTTCCATGTGCATTGAGATTGGATTTCCTGCATTTTTATCTCCTGCAGTTGGCTAAATGTTAACATAAATATTACGAATTTTGCACTGGATTATTTCTTATGTTGAGCTAAACCTTGGTAATAGTGTGCCAGATTATTACTCAGGCCACATTAGGTTATCTTGGATCTTAGACACATTTATCGTTTTTTTGAATTCACAGCAGGTTAGATTAAATCTTCTTAATTATGGACCCAATAGTTGGCTATGGTAACAATCTTGTGATAGTGTGCTAGAGGATTCTCGAAGTTGTAACATATTATCTTAAATCATAGTAGTTCTGTGTAAGGTTGATTCCTAGGATTTGGTGTTAGGCTGGAGTAAATCCTGCTCATTATGGCATGGATGATCCATTATGTTAGGTCACACTTTCAGTGGCATGTCAGATAATTCCTCACAATAATAAGTTTAAACTGAATCTTATTTATTGTGTACTAGGTGATCAACTATGCTAATCTCTCTAATATCGTGCCAGATTATTCAATAATATTTAAGACTCAAACTCTAATCGAGTAGTCTGAATCTTTGTACTTATCTTCAAGAATGTTTTCTTTTTCTCAGTAGTAGGTTCAAAAATGATGGATGTTAAGAATAAATAGAAAGTAATCCTTAGGATGAAAGCACCTGTTTCCAGCAAGCAATTTAGACAATAAATCATTATTTTCCCTCTTATTGCAGATGCATGTATCCAATTCTACCCCAGGAATCTAGTGAATTGCAATGTGGATAATGTACGAGAATAGGATTGCATCCTAGTGATATAATGAGTGGTTACACAAAAACAATAACTAAGGCATTGTGAAGACACAAGAGAAAAATAAAATAAAAGGAACTTTGCATTGAAACAGGAGAGTCGACGCATTTCGATCCCTCCAGGGATCATCATTAGGAAGAGCACTCGAGAAATAAAAGAGGCTCATCGAATACGAATATACATTACAATTAAACAGATATCCAGATCCTTGAAACCCACGCTGAGAGAGGTCATTTTGGTAAAATTAAACCCTAAGCAATGGTGAGGTAACATATATTAAGTAAACCCACACTGAGAGAGGTCATCTTGGTAAAATTAAACCCTAAGCAACAGTCAGGTACCGTATCTTAAGTCAACAAGTAACATGTATTAAGTCAACAAGAATTGGTCTCCAACTCTCGCTTAAATTCCATCCATCATCTCGATTTGAATTATTGGGCTTTAATGCGATTTCCAAAGCCTCCATTACTTTATACTTCCCATAGTTATCCATTTTGGCCACAAATCTAGAATCCTCTAAACACACATGGTGGCTACTTGTACAATAATGTTCAGCGAGGGATGACTTTTGGACTCTATTCAATTTTAGGTCGGCACCATGATCTTTAAATATGACTTTCATCGATCTACCTGTCTCACAAATGTCAACTTTTCCACATGAACAAGTAATAACATAAACTCCTTTATGTAGGCTGCGGTCAATCTGATCCTTTGTTGAATCTAACATAGTCCTTATGTTTTTTATGGGGGAGAAAGCCACATGAATGTCGTCTTTCCTTAAGATCCTAGATATCTTCTTAGATAGACCTTTGATGTAAGGGAGGGAAAAGCTCTTTGTTTCTTCATGTGTACGCTGTTGTCCCGCATAGGATCCTTTTTCCTTTATTATGGATTTCTCAACTTGGTTTACTGAGTACCCATTATTTTTAAACGCATCTGCTAGATGATTTAGTTCAAACTCAACATGATCTTCATCGAAAATGTGTAAATCTTGAGTCACTAAGGTGTTAAGTACTCCAAGATTTTGGGAAGGAAAATGGTGTGAATCAACATGAAAATATCTATCTATGTGTGTGGGTTTTTTATAGACCTCATGCCCAAAGGAACCATTTCCTTTATTAGTGATGCAAACATGGAGAAATGGAATGTTATTATCCTTTTCAATCTCCATTGTGAATTTTATGTTTTCATGTTGACTGTTTAAATGATCGAACCATTCCTCCCATGAGGCTAAAGGAAATTTCTATCGTCAACATATCTTCTCCAACCTTTGGGTTTTAGAAGGAAAGAGTCAAGCGCCTATCCTTCAAAGTGTTCCATATATAGGTTTGTGACCACTGGTGATAGTGGGGATCTCATAGCCACACCGTCTATTTGCTCATAAAAAATTCCCTAGAAAGTAAAGAAAGTGGACCTCAGGCAAACTCTTACCGGTGTTGATGTCTCTGTGTCTGTTAGTTCCTTGATGAACTTGATGGCATATTCTATTGGGATCTTGGTATAAAGTGACACCCGAATGCTGGAAAATACAATTGAATCTTCCGCGCAACAAGTTTCTCTCTGGTTAGGGAAGAAATTAAATCCTAGAAGAAGGATCTTGAGGCATTGTCCAACAAATCTTGTACACTACACATAAAACTTGCAAATATAATTTGCACAGACCTATGGGATGCAATCCACACCATACTTTCCATATATTTCGATAAGGTTTTGAGCACGAAATTATCAAAACAATGGTTAAAATTTGTGCATCTTAAGAAACAGCAGTTGGGTGACTCAGTCAACCATAACACAAACATGTCTTCCAATGTAATTAACCTCTATAACCAACAACTAGATCCACCAAGCCAACAGGTATTAGACTAAGGCCTCAACTTCGTGGTGGCTCTGAACAAAATTCCTATAAAAGAATTGATATGTTATATTGAGGCTGCCATCAGGCCTCTTCCCTCGGATACATCCAAAACGATAAGACAGGAATGCGCAGTAGCAATAAGACATGCTAAACTCCCTAGAAAAAACATTAGTAAGGAGGAAGTCACACCACTAAGAGGACTTAAACGAAACAAGAACATTACAATCCTCAAGGCAGATAAGGGTAGCGCCGCCATTGTATTAAATACTTTGGATTATGTTGATAAATGATGGATCATCTGACCAACAACGGGAGCTATAATAAATTAGAAAAATACCCTAGCAACAAGGTTATTAATGAGGTCTCTCGGGTCATCAATGAATCCTCTCTCGACAAAGGTTTAAAAAATAATCTCACTGCAAAAAACTTATTGGTGCCACAGATTCATGGATTACCTTAAATCCATAAGGACAACATCCCCCTTCAACTGATTGTTAACACCATTGGATCTCTGACATATCTCTTGGAAAAATTCTTGGCCAATAGGTTGAAACCCTTGGTCATCTTAACAAGTTCATATGACATCAAGCGGTGGCAAGTAGCAGAGAATGATTTTCTAGTGAGTTTCGATGTGGTGTCACTTTATACCAACATCCTAGTAGAATATGCCTTCAAGGTCATAGAGGAACTAATGGACAAGGAGACGTCAGCACTGGTAAGAGTTTGCCTGAGGTACACTTTCTTTACTTTCCGGAGTAGTTTTTATGAGAAAATAGAGGGTGTGGCTATGGGATCCCCACTGTCACAAGTGGTCGCAAACCTGTTTATGGAACACTTTGAAGGACAACATCTTGAATCTTTCCCTTTAAAACCCAAAGGTTGGGGAAGATATGTTGATGATACAAATTTCCTTTGGCCTCATGGGAGGAACAGTTTGAACAATTTTTTCAATCATTTAAATAGTCAGCATGAGAATATAAAATTCACAATGGAGATTGAAAAGGATAATAGCATTCCATTTCTGTATGTTCGCATCACCAAGAAAGAAAATGGTTCCTTTGGGCATTAGGTCTACAGAAAACCCATGCACACAGATAAATATGTGCATGTTGATTCACACAATTTTTCTTCCCAAAAGCATACTTAACACCTTAGTGACTCGATCTTTATGAAATTTCGATGAAGAACATGTTGAGTTTGAACTAAATCATCTAGTAGATGCATTTAAAAGGAATGGGTACTCAGTAAACCAAGTTGAGAAATCCATGATAAAGGCAAAAGGATCCTATGCGGGACAACAAAGTACAATAAAGAAATGAAGAGGTTTTCCCTCCCTTACATCAAAGGGATATCTGAGAAGATAGCTAGGATATAAAGAAAAGGCGACATTCATGTGGATTTCTCCCCCATCAACACCATAAGCACTATGTTAGACTCAACAAAGGATCAGATTGACCCCAGCCTACATAAAGGATTTTATGCTATTCCTTGCTCATGTGGAAAAGTCTACATTGGTGAGACAGGTAGATCGAGGAATGTCAGATTTAAAGAGCATGGTGCCGACCTAAAATTGAATAGAGTCCAAAATTCATCCCTGATTGAACATTATTGTACAACTAGCCACCATGTGTGTTTAGAGGATGCTAGAGTTGTGGCCAAAATGGATAACTATGGGAAGCGTAAAGTAATGGAGGCTTTGGAAATCATGTTAAACCCCAATAATTTAAATCGATATGAAGGATGAAAGTTAAGAGAGAGTTGGAGACCAATGCTTGTTGACTTAAGACAAGTTACTTTTTGACTTAAGATACGGTACCTGACCGTTTCTTAGGGTTTAATTTAACCAAGATGACTTCCTCAGTGTGGTTTTACTTATGATATGTTACTTGATCATTTCTTAGGGTTTAATTTTAACAAGATGACCTCTCTCAGTGCGGGTTTCAAGGATCTGGATATCTATTTAATTGTATTGTATCTACTTATTCGATGAGCCTATTTTCTTTCTCGAGTTGTAACATCCTCGACCACCCATGTCGAGCCACGCTACACTAGAGAACTCTTACTGTTATATCTGCAGAACATACTGTAACATACCCAACATCCAACTAAGCTATGCCACATAAAATTTTTGAATTGTATGCAATTAAAATATACACACACAGAACTTTAGGGGAAGCATTATATATATAATGTAAACATACAAATACATCTATAAATACATAGATTCACACCGGAATGACAATAAAAATATACATGCAACATATACAGGAAATACCCATAAAAATAAACATAGTTATAACCACACATATGATAACCCATAAAAATAAGAACACAAATAACAATGCAACATGTAAATTTATCACACAATTGGAACTTATCTTGGCAAGAATGTCACCAACTATGTGTGGACCTTCCATGAACCTCCTAGCCTTACACCTCATTGTTCATCACTCTCAACAGTAAGTCACCCCTGAGTTGGGACTAAACTCCACCCAGGTAAAGGGATTCCTAACCAGGCTAAAGGCTCATAAACAATAGGAAAGACTCTGTCTCAGGTGCCAAATACTACTAACAACCTACAACCCCTCATTACCCACATGTTTGTCTCACCCAAGAAGTGTGCCCCTTCTTTGCTCAACAGTCCTTTGGCTACCCTACTTCCTTTCTGAGCTTCAGCAACAGGTCGGATAGGAAGTTTCAGAGCACTGTAGCTGCAGTTTAACACCTTCAGGAAATCAATTCCCAACAATTCTCTCACCCAGAGAATTTCTCACGGGCCTAGAAACCTGCCTCTTCAATATCCCATGGGCCTGACAACCCGCTTCTTCAGTCCAGCTCCCAAGCTAATCAGATACACCAACACAAAATGGCTATGGATACAAGTTCAGGTACAGTCATGAAGATACGAAAGATAACTCAATGGGTGTGTGCATGCTCATGGATTATTGACTGGATTACTGAATGATGGAAGGAATGATGGGAAGAAATTATGGAAAAGATCATCGAAAAGATGGGAAAATGAACAAAGTCCCAACAATATGAATGCATGTCCCCAACTTGACACTTGTCATGTTGGGAGCTACTTTGGCCCACTTCTCCCCAACTTTGGAACTTAGGATAAAATAATTATCCATACTTTGTGATTTAATAAATATTAATATAATATTCCTTTTTGGCTTAAGCTCCATAGCTTAGCCCTTTTCCTTAATTTTTAGGTCCCTCCCTTTCCCTAACTAGTGGAATTTAGTCCCCCATACTCTTTTATCATGGTCGGTCTGTGTGCAACGATATATTTTATATTAATTATGAGACATATACAAAAATAGGTTCACTAGGCTTTAACATCTAACATCTAGGCTCTTCGGCCTAATCAAAACATAAGCATCCTAGCTTATAATAACGTCCTCACCAACCTATAAAACATAGTATATACAAAAAGGCTCGTTGGCCTCACAATCATGCACACTTAAGATGTTGCGCACGGTATCTTGGATTGTGCACACTTCATTATTTCACTACGTAGTACATGCATGCACTATGCCATGAAAGGTGTAAACAAAATGATGTTAGAAAACTCATCATCTTAAGTACATTTGCATTTACGTTTACAATTGGGTTTAGCCTTCGGGATATTACACAAGTGCTCCTCCTGATGATGATCCCTGGGGGGATTGAAATGCGTTGACTCTATTGTTTCAACGCAGACTTCCTTTTATTTTATTAAATAAGGCGATTGAGCTTCTTGATGAATTGTTAGACTTATCGTTTTCAATCAGAAACTTAAGCTTGAGATCCAAACCAAGTTCCCCTCAATATTTTTCATTCAGAAGTTTAGGCTAGAAATAAAAATGAGTTTCTCCCATAGCGAGTTTTAATTCCACATACTTGCTATAGCTAATAATCTTCTAACGTTTTTTTCTCCAACGATTGAATTTCTCTTGAAATTTATTAATTTTTTGCCAGCAAATTTCATTGATCCTGCAATTTCATAATGGACTTCTAGCGAAGTCATGGCACTGACATCTCCGTAAACATATGACAGTGATTATTTTCGCAATAAATTCCTTAAGGGTGAACTTCCCTTA
>JASDQU010309435.1:133832-145243 GCA_032191745.1 Picea mariana
TACTCGCATCTTGAATTTAGAATTGATGATCGTTCCTTGCACTTGGGATAACATTCATGTGTATATGTTTAAGTGTTTTTAGCTCCTTGCATCTTGGTAATTGTTAATGAATAATGATTGGGCGATTAGATACCTTCTGCCTGGTGTAATTGTTGTGGCATGATTGGATTGATTGCTTGTACTTGCGTCTAGAAATCATCACTAACCTGATAAGTTATGTAGTTGTTTTACTCCATGCTGAGTATTTGACATTAATGAATAAATGTTTGGGGAGTAGATTCTTGCGCCCTTAATTAAGTTGAATTATGATTGCTCAAGAGTTGTTTTTCACTTGCACGCAATAAATTATAAGGTGATGAATGATTTGTATGCTTTAGATTTATCGCACGAATTGAAAATTGACACGATATGATGAGTTACATGATTGATTACTCTTGTGCCATGTGTAATTGATGTTTAGGATTGCTTGATTGATTCATTGATTATCTTTATGATCCCATGTTTCTTCATGCTATCGTATTCCATCCTAGTGTTATGTTATGATCATCCTTATGGGATGAGTTGGGCGCTTTTGTTTCACACTGTTTATTCATCCTTACTTTTACATTTGGATGCAAAGATTATGGCTTCCATTTATTGAGTTATTTCGTCGAAATGTGTATCCTTAATCATGGCATTAATGTTTTGGCTTTATTTCAAGAATGATCGATAATGCGTTAATTTTGTTTCGTTAATTTATGGATCATGTGTCAATAATGTCACTTTTAATTGAGGTGTGTAGTTCCTAATAGAAAAAAAATAAATCATGTTGCGTTGTCTCTTTTGTTGTCGTAATGGTGGGGACGTTATAGTAAAATATCCCTAAAAAAGGAACAAAACCTAGAAAAATAGACTACAGCTAAGACCTTATTGCCAAGTGAAGTTACCAAGTCAACAAAGGAGAATTTATTGGCATGAAGTTTTGAGAGCCCTATATGTGCCACATTTTTGTTTTTACTGTGGAGTTCTATCAACATTAAGAATTATTAATTATTTTATTTGAATAGAAATAATAATAGCAATTTAAAATGGTGTGCCCCTAGGCATAGGGAGGTGATAGGAAAATATTTCTCCATCTTGAGATGCAAGAGTAGCATTAATTGCTATACTTTATGATTATTGGAACGAATTATATATATTATTATTGCTATCTTCTTCTTTATTCATTGATAAACTATTTGAGTAAGATGTCATATTGCAATTTACATGTGTCCAGTCTCTAGTTGTTAATTTAAGTATGGGGGCATGGTTTTTGTTGTGAGTCTTAAGATTATTTTTGTTGCATTTCTTTTTTGGGTAGAGACACCTCTGGTTCCTTGTGGTGTGGGGATATAGACTATTGAGTGAGAAACCGAGTTAACAACCACTTGAGGGAATAATTGTAGGGCTCCTTGCTCGGTCGAGGGAAATCTATTTGCTGTGACAGATGCATGTGACTCTGATTGGATACATTTATATTTTAGTAGAGGTGATGACATGAATTTTTGGGTGACGGACTCAATCTCTCGACAAACTATATAAACTTTGATATAAACTAAAAAAACAATTTGCTTGAGTTATGTTTTCAAATTTGAGTATGTGCAAGGACATTACTATGGTTAAATATGCATGTTCATTTTTTTTCCAACTTGACCATTGCAAGTATGTTTCTATGGTTAAATATTGATGTTGATTTGTTTACTATCTTAACCATTGTTAGCACGTTGCTATGGTTAAACATTCTTTTTTATTTTTTTACCGTAATTATCATTGCATATTGCATCAGACCCAAATGTTTAAACATTGAAAAAATTATGGGAAAATATTTATCATTCATATATTGATATTTGAAATATGTATTTTTTGAGAGATTATTAGGACACCCAATGGCATGTGCATGTCCCTTGACTTATTTTGGGAAATGTCCTTGGCAATTGCTTTTTGTTCTCTAGTTAACATTCTTCTAAGACTATAATATTCTTCATTTTCAAGAAACAATGGGTGGGATAGGCAGGGAAATTTAAAAGGAAGTGTTTTACATCTTCTACCCTTTTAGTGTCATAAAGATGACAAATTCTTTCATCCCATGGTGTGTTAGGAATTGTACAACACCTAGTTTCACTATGTAGCTCATGAGATTTTGTTCTTATTTTAGCAATGTTCATTTTCTTCTTTACACTTCTCAAAACTGAGTCATATTTTTTATATTCTTAATTATGGTTGACCTCTTCCTTGTGGTATCATAATTTCCTTTTATTCACTAATTCTTTATCACACCACATATTCTACTTAAATTTAGAAGAAATAAAATTTGTAATATTATCGACATTATGCATGATGGTTTTTTCTTGTATTCCCTAATGATTTAGCAAATATTTGGCATCTTTATTCCATCCTCGCTTGAGTTGCTGGTGGTTTTGGCTATAGTTTGAAGAAATTTTGGAGAGCCTCTTGTCATCCATGTTGTTTATCTTGTTCTTGTAATTTAGGTATCTAATCATAACAATACTCTCAATGCGGGGAATAATTTATTCTATGAGGAAGATAGGATAACATGTATTACCCATCATTTTGATATTATAAGTTATAAAATTGGTTTGTGTTTTTTCTATCTTTCTCCAAGATTCTCTATATACTGCAATCCCAAACTTCACATCCATATAATATAGCCAAAGTGAACATAGAGTGAAAGAGTTTTTTTTTTTATACCAAAGTGAAAGGTTCATTGATTTACAATTGTTTTCAAGCCCATATAACCTTTCCACCCCACATTTATCCTTGTTTCAACACTATAGTTCCAATTGTGCTTGTGGTGGATATTGATTCCAAGATATTTGAATGAAGGAAATTTATCCAATCTATTGTTGTCATAATTTTTTTTTATCATACATGATCATTTTGTATTCAATTATCATAAACTTATTTTTTTCATTGCTTAGTCATGCCCATTCTAGGGAATAAGTCCTTGAGAATTATTAGTTTCTTACCTAGGTCACAGGGAATCTTCACCATAAGAAAAATATCACATAAAGAAGGAGGATGGTGACTATAGTAGCGGGAGTTGGACCAAAACATACCGCATCCTCCAAACAATATTCTAACTTATCAATATAGATGTTGAAAAGAGTAGGGCATAGGGGATAACCTTTATTGAATCATATATTACTATTAATTTATCCACACTAGTACTCAGTGTTCATATATATGATTATTATGATGATGATTATGATGATTAACATCTAGTGAGATTAAAGTTGGTCTATGGGACCTTAAGAAAAGTAAGAGATTATTTGTATTTCTTTAAAATGTTATTTTGATGCTTAAAAATTATTATTTATAATATCAAATACTTCACAGTTATATGATTTGAGATATTCCTCACCAATTGTTCACATTTTTCAAGATTAGGTCTCATACATTATCAACATCCCCAAAAAACATAGTATCTCACTCAGGAACAAGGGAACCATGAATCAAACTCATGGAAGAATATATGAACTCTCACTTAGCTAATTTTTTAGTTCTATAGGTTTATATGCATGGATTTGAAATTTATTTCAATATTATTCTATGGTCACTCACTGATTGTGTGTTTAATGGTTCCAAGTACCAATGCTCAACAAATTCCATACTCAATGGTACATATAGGAAGGATGTGAGGGAAACAAAACATGATGGAATAGCTTCTACACATCAAGGAAATATCAAATTATGCAACAATACCCTCGCAAAGGTGATCTACTGTCGAAGATGATAGATAAACAACAACAACAATAGTTTTTGCAACAGAAAAGGAGAAACAAAAGGGAATCAAACTCAAATCACTAAAGAAGAATTTTAAATATTATGATGGTTGAATATCAAACTTGGAAGAATAAGAGTTTCTCAATGTCTATACTAGTCATCATGATGGGTGAGGTGAACTATGGCCAAAATATACATTGTCCCACCAACACTAAAAGACAAATTCGAAATGTAACTACATATTCTTGTTGTTGCTTCATGTGAACTATTTCCTAGGCCATTGATAGGAGCATGGTTGGTTATATGTTTTATTTATGGTTACCTTATTTTCATCCAGACGCATTCATCTTATATTATATTCATTTCACTCTGTATATTAGAAACCATCATCAGTGGATTGGGCCTCAATCGGTAAACCTGAAAACTAGATGTGGTTGTAGAACCAAAATTTGGATGGGCTCCTTATTCCAAATGGTGAGAGGTATAATTGGTACTTATTATAAGGGTTAACCCATTGTATTGATAAAGGGAATTTTTCCCATGTCAATATGGTCTTTTCTATAAATTTAATGAAAATTATTTTCTAGGGCACAAATGTAATGAGAAAAATACTTTTATGGCCATTGTTTAGGACATTTCTGAATATGATGGTGATGTTTCCCCTCCCAAAGAGCTTCCCTATATTGATGATAAAATTCAACCCTTTTATCCATGATAATTTTAACCCCTCATCTCTCTACCTTCTCTCAAAAGTATCTTAGTGCCCCAAATCTTAATTTAATTGGCTATATCAAGCCTCAGAAACTAATTATCCTCATCAAAAATGGTAGCACCCATAATTTTATTCATATTCAGATTGCTCAAGAGGCCATTTTATATACCATGAATTCAATAAATTCCAAATCATGATTACTAATGGAGGTTCCATGGAATGTGGGGGTTATGAAAATGTGCACCTAGTCTAGCAAATCATAGATCATTAGTTTGTTTCAAATGGTCTAGCAAATCATCGATCTTAGATAGAGGGTAATAATTATTGAGTGTATTATTATTTAAAGATATGTAATCAATACACATATACCATGTCCCATCCTTCTTGGCTACTACAATGATAGGTCACCCACAAGGTGAGGTTCTCGGTCAAATCACTCCTTGCTCCAACAACTCGTGAAATTGCTTCTTCACTTCATTTGCTTCCATAATGGACTCTATGTATAGCTCAAAGTTCAATAATGGGGATTCTGGAGATAATTGTATTTATTTCTCCACTTCCCTCTTAGGTGAAAACCCTTTAGACTTCTATAAAACTCTTATGTATTCTTGTAGAAACTCTTCCAAATAATGTTTCTACTATTTAGTATACCCCTCTAGGGATTCCTTTACTCTTAGTGACTCATCATCAAACTGATTTTATCTTAAGTAAAACATATGTATTACTACAACTAATCCAATTCTTGGCTTGGTTGGAACTCACCAATGAAATATTCAATTTACCTTTGTGTGCATTTATTATTGAGGACTACCCATCCTTGATTAGGTGACATTAGTTGGTTTTCTACATGAATATTGCATCCCTCATATACATGTAGGGGCCCCCAAACACTGCACCACACACATCTAGGGGTACTACATCCAACACTCATTAATCCATAGATATTGAATTATTACATTTATAGTGTTATATGTGTATCACATCTAGAACTCTTCATTTCACCTTTTCATAATAATTATACCCTTTGTCTTATATATATATGTGTGTGTGTGTGTGTGTGTGTGTGTGTGTGTGTGTGTGTGTGTTTATCATATCTTAGGATCAGCATAGGATCATCATATCTCATCTTGTATATTCAATATATTGTAGAAGGAGGTTTCTCCCTCAAAGTGGACTGTTACTTATTGTTTTTTTATCATTCTCGAGGAATTGGTTCATAAAAACACCACATCATCAATAAAGCCTGCACTTACAACAATTTATTCTTACACTAATTTGTTACTTTAATAGATGCATATTCTTTTACCCAACCCAATTGATAGGTGCTAAGATTATTGTGAACCTCCAATCCAATATTGTTGACTAGATCCATAGTTATGAGATTATCCTATGAACTAGAGTCCAACAAAGTGTCTATCTTCGTCTTCTTGACTTGGATCTTGATATGGAATAGTTTTTTAATATCCTTCTATTCCTAGTGTTGAATCTTACTTATATTTTCTTCTTTTTGAACTAATGTGTAGACAATATTATCATCCACATCATAGGTTCTTTTGACATGATTGTTGGAATCCATGGTCAAAAGATTCTTTTTCTTTGCATCTTTCAAGCGGTTCTTCGGGTTCAACTTTGGATGTGGTTTCCAAAACATTTCCTTAGTGTGACTATCAATATTTCAATGGTTATAATTGTTTTTGAGATCCTTGCACTAATGTATAGTGGTTTTCTTCTTCTTATCCTCCCCCCTTCCACTTATTCTTCCTCTCTTTGGAAGATTCCTTTTACTCTTTCTGTTTTGAACCACTTAGATGACCTTTCTTGAGAGCTATGTTTTCCAGATAGTATGCATGTACACATTCCTCATCCGTTGTTCTTTTCTTCAAAAGCATGAATTTATTTTTTATATGACTATGTATATCCCCCGGATACTTGAGGATTACATATAGGTTCTTTGGATAAATAAACAACATGATGGACATCGCTATGAAATCAGTGGTGTACTCCTGCATACTCTACCTTGAACTTTTCTTGAAGTAATTTCAACATATCTATTTATCCTCCAAATGCCCAATATGATAGAATTGAGACTTAATGAGGGTTTCAAAATCCTCCGACTAAGTTGTTGGTGGATCACACTCCAACCTGAGTTTCTTTTTGTGACTTTCCCACCAAGTTAAAGAATGGTACTCTAACTTCATTATGGAAAATGATATCTTTTACTCCTCACCTATATGATGAACGTTGAAATAAACTTCCAGATGTTGCAACCAATGATTCAATTTTAATGCATTGATCTAACCTTGGTATGACCTTATGTCCAATATTTATTCCATCTTGAATAATCATTGTGAAGGATTAATGACATTCAAATTGGGCTTCTCTTTCTCAGGAAAATACGTATTAAATTAGCAAATCGCTGCATCAATTTTATACAAGGAATGGATATGGTTGAGCTTTGAATATGCAAAATCAGCCATCGACACCTCCTAAACATGATCCATGATATAGTCACTATAAATAGGTTAAGTCTTCAAAGAATTAGGAGCAATAATTTGTTTTGTACTACAACTCTAAAACACATCCCAATGCCCAACACTCCATGCAATCACAATGCAAAAAAAATAGTTGAATCATTAGAAACATTATAATAAAAAAGATGAAATCTATCCTCTATTTGTTTACTCTCGTAAAGAAGAAATGACTAGGGAATGTGAATACTTAGGCTATGATTCAGTTTATTCTTTAAATCCAACTCATAGATCTGAGAGTTCTCCCATATATGTAAGTTTTTCCTATAAATTGACTTGAACATAAACTGAAATTTGATCTTGGTATCAAAATCTACATGCATTTCATCAAACACTTACCAAATATCCTTGGAGCTATGATAAACAACTTGGGAGTCAAACATTTCAACATTCATACTGTAAAACACCTCACTTGCATAAATTTCATCGAAGATTTTGCTTCTAGATGTTAACAAAAATTGACTAGGCAATTCACCAAACATCTAAACTTAAGAAAATTAAAAAATAATTCTTGCAAACAAATCAAGAAACACATTACAGTCATCTCCAATACTTTGGAATTGATTGTGTGTAGTCATTTTTTCAAAAAGATGCCAAACATCCTCTATTTTTGAAATAATATTGGGTAAGAATTTGGTTAAACACTTTCTATACTTAAATAGTGTGAAAATTATTATCCAATTGCTCAAAATCAATTCAAGAAATCTTGACACTCAATTGCATGTATGACAATACCATTTGTATGGGTTTTGAGGATGCAAACACTTACATGTCCATGGCCTCCCACTCTTTGAGACACATTGGCATATTTCATTACCAATAGCTTGTTATGTCAATTCGATGAAATTCCCATAACTTTATTGATATATTATCATATATTTCAGGATTTTTCAAATAAGGGGTTGAAATGTACTTGCATTAAGAAAATGTTCAATGTCACCATTATGGAAGGAACACAAGCAAACATTTGTGTATATTCAAAATAGTACCTTCTTGAAAGTCAGTCCATATCTACTATGTCAAGTGCACCATAAAATCATATTATCCATAGCACTAACAAGAGTCTAATGGATCCATATTACAATGTACATGTCGATATTTGCATTGGTTATTGGTCCTCTCCCACTATCAAGGAATGTATTGTTGGATTTTTGAACTACTATGATTTTGATGAAATATTAACACGTTTTCTTTCATTAATGAAATCAACATCACGGTGATAAATTTATTATTAATTATAACTCAACTCTGTTGATTTTAAGATAGATAATGTTTCCATTGACATTACCAAATTTAATTAAATTCTTCCTCTACCAAATCTTAGGAAGTCCTCTAGATTTGGTATGCACGTGGTTATGTGATATTAAGCAGAAACATGAATATAATGGAAAATACCAATAGAGCAACCAAATGTAGATAATAACACACCAAAATGATACCTTTATTGAAATGGAAGAAATGTTCTCTTGCCTATTTGTGGGGGAAACCTTTAGCAGAGCAGTGCTCTATTACAATAATTTGCAAGACACATATTTTTCATTCCTCCTACACTTATTTATACTAATTCTATATTCTAAAGAATATTATGGTTGAAGGCCTTTGTAGAAGAAGAAGCTTCTATTATGTCTCCTTACAGTGACTTGTTCATATTTATTAAATAGGCCTTGTTAACTAATGTCAACCTGTATTACATAGAAAATATATTATTCTATATATGTGAGGGGTTAGGTAGGTTAGGTCCCCAAACTTCCCTCCGCCTTAAAAAGAGAATTTTTCTCAATGCTTAAGATGAGGAAATTTATGCAGAATAGTAATCGATTCCCAGGTGGAATATTCTGGTGGAGTATCCTTCCATTGAACTAACACTTCCTAGATGGTGTGTTGACAGAGACGATGCTCTCGTTGGTACAATATGGCTTGTGTTTGAAACCCAATGGAACCTTATTCATCCAAATCTAGTAGAATGGTATGAACATGGAAATTAGTGCCAATCACTTTCTTCGGGAAGGAGATATGAAAAAAATGATGTATCCTGGAGTTGTTGGGAAATGCTAACTAATAGGCCATTGATCCCACATGTTTAAAAATATTATAAGGATCATAAAATTTGGGGGAAATTTTATGATACTATTGGTATTTCAGAAAATTCTACTTGTAATATTGTAGATGGAGAAACACTTGGTCCCCTTCAATAAATTGACAGTCATAACGACCCTGATATGATTTTTTCATCATGCAGTTATGAACCATGACCAAATTTTCTTTGAAAGTACAGAGAATGGTAATGTGGGTTGCAAGATTGTGGTCAACCTCTTAAACGTTGAAGACACCTGGCATGTATGTGAGAACTAATTATTGATTATGTCTGTAAACTACTTCAAATGGAGTCATGCCAGTGGCCATATGGTAAGAGGTGATGTACCACCATTCAACTAAGGGTAACTATTGAACCCACTAATGTTGTTGGTCTGATGTCAAACACCTCAGATATGTTTCTAGATATGTGTTGACAACTTTTGTTTGGCCATACATCTGCGCATAATAGGCTATACAAAGATACAATTGGGTTCCCTAAAGCCTAAATAATTCTTGCCATAAATCACTAGTAAAAGTTGGATCATGATAAAAAAACAATAGAATGAGGCATTCAATGAAGTTTGAAGATATTATCCATACAAATTTTAGCCACTATCGATGTTTTTAATAGGTGTTGAAGAGAACAAAAATGAGCATATTTGGAGAGATTATCCGCTACCACCATGATGACTGGCTTATTTCCTGATTAGGGTAATCCCACAATGAAATCCATAGAAATATACATCCAAATAGTAGGTGGAATAGAAAGTTTTTGGAGTGTGCCAAGAGTTTTGATAGTCTCTCCCTTATTGAATTAACATATATCACATTCTTCTACAAAGGTGTGGATGTCATGTTTCATATCATCCCAGAAGAAGGAGTGTTTGACTTGTTAATAAGTTTTGGTAAAACCCAAATCCCTTACTGTTGGAGAAACATGAAACTCAGAGAAAACCTTGGATTTAAGAGATGACTATTTTCTTAAATGTAGGTGGCCTTTATAGAGAAACTCTTCATTGTGCCAAGAGTACCCTGGAGCATCTTGGGGATCATGTTGTAATTTTTGGATGACATTGGATATTGTGGGCTTGTGAAACCATTCTCAGAATAAAACCTTAATCCAGTCGACGAAAATGAATGAGAGGGAAAAGAGGGACCCTTCTTCTTCATATTTCCTAGAAAGAGCATCATCCACCACATTTTATTTAACCTTTTTGTAAATGGTCTCATAATCATATCCAAATAGTTTGTTTACCCATTTTTGTTGATTTGGGGATGAAATGCATTTTTATAGGAAGTACATGAGGCTTTGATGGTACACTTTAATTTAGAAGCACTGTCCTAACATATAAGGGCATCATAGATCCATTGCATGAAAAATAACCATCCTTTCTTTTTCATAGATTGATTGGCCCAAATGTCTCTTTGAAAACTGTTTATTAGTGAAATCCAAAGGAAATCCATCTTGCATGAGGAATTCCTTGATTCCTCTTCCCGATGCATCAAATTATAAAACAAAGGTCTTAGTAAAATCACGTAGTGCTAGTAAAAGAGTAGTGCACATAGCTTCCTTGAAGTCTTGGAAGGATTGGTCTACTCCTAGAGTCCAACTAAAGACATTCTTTTTAAGGAGAGCTATTAGGGGGGATACGATTTTTCCATAATTTTGAAAAAACTTGCGATAATATCCTGTTAAACCTAGGAAACTATGCACAATTTTAATATTTTTAGGGAGAGGCCAATTCTTCATAGATACAATTTTCTTAGGATCCACCCTTACAACATCCTTACCAACTATATGACCCAGCTACACAACCTTAGAGATGAAAAAACACATTTGGATTGTTTGAGGAAAATTTTGTGAATGGAGAGCAAATGTAGAACTTGATCTACATGGGTGAGATGGGTTGGCCACATTTTACTATAGATGAGAATATCATCAAAGAAAACTAACACAAAGTGAGGAAGGAAAGGATAAAATACATGATTCATGAGACTTTGAAAAGTGGAGGGGGAATTACAGAGACCAAAGGGCATGACCAAGAACTCATAGTGGCCCTCATGAGTGAGAAACATAGTGTTGGGGATTTCCTCCTCTTTCATATGTATATGGTGGTATCCAGAATGTAGGTCATGTTTGGTAAAGTATTGAGCCCCACTGAGTTCATCCAGATGGCCATATATAAAAAGAATGGGGAATTTGTCCTTAATGGTAAGTTTGTTGAGGGAAAAAAAATCAAGATACATGTGTCAAGTTCCTTCCTTCTTAAGGAATATGAAAATGGGAGCATAATGGGGGCTATTACTAGGATAGATAATAATCACTTCAAACA
>JASDQU010309436.1:24807-45502 GCA_032191745.1 Picea mariana
AAGATAGATCTCAGGTTGGGATATCACTAGGTAAGAATAAAGGATGAAGACATCAGCAAGACCGCCTTTAGAACAAGGTATGGTCATTACGAGTTCACAATGGTGTCGTTTGGGCTGTCAAACAAACCCACTTTTTTTATGTTCCTAATGAATGGTGTATTGAGGGACTATCTAGACAAGTTTGTCATAGTCTTCTTGGATGACATTCTAGTGTATTCCAAGTTAGAGATAGAGCATGAAAAGAATCCGAGGATGGTGTTGCAGGTGCTAAGAGAGTACCAACTGTATGCCAAGTTGATCAAGTGCTCGTTTTATTAGGAGAAGATCCATTACTTGGGGCATATTATTTCGAAGGATGGGATAGTTGTATATCCTGAGAAGATTGAGGCCATTAGAGAATGGTCAGTGCTAAAGAACGTGACGGAAGTTAGATCCTTTATGGGTCTAGCTGGTTAAATTTACATAAGGCTTATTACAGGGTTCTCAAGGATAGCTCACCCTATCACTTCCTTACAAATGAAGGAGAAGAAGTTTCAGTGGACAGAGGATTGTGAGAGAAGCTTCCAACAATTGAAGAAACTGTTAACCAGTGCTCCAATCCTGACGATTGTAGACCCAAATGAAGATTTTGTAGTGTTTACAGATGCATGCAAAGAAGGTCTGGGAGGAGTCCTCAATCAGAATGGATTCTTAATTTGTTATGAATCCAAAAAGTTGAAAGAGAACGAAAGGAACTATGCAACTCATGATTTGGAGTTGACAGCCATAGTACATGCTCTAAATAAATGGAGGCATTACCTCATGGGAAGGAGATTCAAACTAAGGACAGACCATAACAGTTTGAAGTATTTGTTTGATCAACCAACCTTGATCGCTAGACAAAGTAGGTGGTTGGAGTTTCTCTGTGAGTACGATTTTGATATCAAGAATATCAAAGGGAAGGAGAATAAAGTGGTTGATGCACTCAATAGGAGAGTACACGAATTACATTCTACAACCATTAGCATGTACTGAACTCATATTAAAAGAAGAATTTTGGAGGCCGCAAATACAGATTTGCAGTACAGGGATTTGGTAGCAAAGCTACAACAAGGTAAGATGCCACACAAAGTGGAGATTTATAAATTAGAAACTGATGGAATACTTATATACAAGAACATAATTTATGTACCTAATGTCCAGGATTTGAAACTTGCGATTTTGCATGAAATGCATAATGTGCCTTATGCAAGGCACCTTGGATATCAGAAAACTGTGGAAACAGTCAAGAGCCATTAGTTTTGGCCAGGTATGAAGAAAGAGATTGCAAAATGCATCGCCATATGTATGGAGTGTCAGAAGGTTAAAGTTGAGCACAAACACCTAGTAGGTTTTCTACAGAATTTACCCATTCTTGAGTGGAAGTGGGAAGTGGTGACAATGGATTTCATCATGGGATTGCCCAGAACAGGCAAGCAGTATGACTCAATCATGGTGGTGGTGGACAAGCTTACGAAAGATACCCATTTTATTCCACTAAAGACTACTCACAAGGCAACGGATGTTTCTGACATCTTTATGAGGGAAATAGCACGATTGAGACAATTGTGTTTGACAGAGACCCGAAATTTACCTCAAATTTATAGAAAGGGTTATTCAAGGGGTTCAGAATGAATCTGAACTTCATTACAGCCTATCATCCTGAGTCGGATGGGCAGACAAAGTGGGTGAATCGAGTAATAGAAGACATCCTGAGGATGTATGTGATGGATAAACCATTGAAATGAGAAGACTACCTACATTTGGTAGAATTTGCCTGCAATAATGGGTATCAAACATTGTTGAAAATGAGCCCATTTGAAGCACTTTATGGCAGAAAGTGCAATAATACACTAAGTTGGGATAATCCAACTGATAGGGCAGTAGTTGGGCCATAGTTTCTCAAGGAAATGGAAGAACCGATGCTAATAATTAAGAAGAATTTAAAGGTTGCTCAAGACAGGAACAAAACTTATGTTGATAAAAACAGAACCCACAGAGAGCTTAACATGGGAGATCATGTTTTCTTGAAAGTCAAAGCCAATAGAAGTTCCCTGAAGCTAGGAAACTGTGCCAAGTTAGCAGCCATATTTTGTGGGCCGTTTGAAATTCTTGGGCCAGTTGCATATATGATTGAATTACCTGTATCCATGACTGTACATAATATATTTCATATTTCATTGCTTAAGAAATATATACCTGATGCTAATCATGTAATTGATTGGAATGTGATTCAGGTGGAGCAAGAAGGTGTCCTGCAAGTGCATCCTATGCGCATATTGGACCAAAAAAGAAAACAGATCTAGAATCGAGCCATAGGGATTGTAAAGGTCCAGTGGACCTTGTACGGTCCTGAGGAGGGGACATGGGAACATGAGGATGCTATGCGGGCATAATACCCACAACTTTTTTAAGATTTTGAAAATCTTGTTGATGTTGTGTAAAGAGTTGCATTGAGGACAGTGAAAAAATAAGGGGAGGGGATTGTAATATCCCCCGGTGGTGCCCCAGTTATATTATGAATTGTAATAATGTTTATGAATTGTAATCATGTTTGTAGGCTAGTGAGCCAAGTATTGACAATCTAGTGGGATTATGTGTTTATTAGGCTAGAGAGCCTAAGTGTTAAAGGCCAGGAGCCTGTTTTTGTATATGTAATATGCAGAACATTAATAAAGGTTAAACATTTCTGCGTGCAGACAAAACAAAAAGAAAGGTTGATGGGGGAATAAGCTTACACAGGGTGGGTAAGGGAAAAGGGGTTGAAAGGTTGGAAAGAGGGGTTAATCTTAGAGGCTTAAGTCCTTGATAATAATATTTTATTACTATTCCAAAGTTGTGTGACAAACATATTTTTATCCTAAGTCCTAGGAGAGGCAACACATGTAACTCCAACGTGTGCAAAAGGGAACATATACTTGATGGAGGGCATGAAGCTTCATGGGTGACATGTGTCGGCCCAGGCACGTGCGATTTAACCTAAGAATTGAGCCATGATGGGGGTTCGTCCTCCATTATGCCATCGGCTATCTAAAACTGTGAATCTCATCTCGTCTTTGCGTTTGGCCTCCATCATCGACCTTTGCTTAATTTTATTGTAACGCACCCTGAAACTGAGATCCGGGAAGCTGACCAGTGTATTCCCATGAATCTCGTGGCTTCTCTATTAGACCTTTACAAATATTCATGCAGGCACCAGAGACTTGAAATCCGTGAACTGTCTATGTCTTTTGTGGAACTCAACACCTGGGTAATCCCTTGAGTGTGTTTTGTCTTATCGTATGGACGTTGCCATTTTCAAGCCTATGCCCATTTTTTGTTGTGTTTGTCATTCTTTTTTCAACTAAGTGTTGATGTCAATGCAGTTTCCCTCACCTGGTTGGAATTGAGTCGAAGAGTGTGTTGAAGAAGCAAGTTGTCAGGCCCATGGTAGAAGAGGTAGGTTGTCAAGCCTGTGAGGAGCTCTCTCTAGGTGAGAGAGTCTACTAGGAAGTGATTTTCTCCCAGAGAGAGTCCAGCACCAGCTACATAGCTCTGAGAATTCTTGATCCAGACGATTACCGAGACCCATAGAGGGAGGTGAAGCACCAATGGACTATGCTTGTGAAGGTGTATACTCATGGGTGGAACAGGCATTTGCGGAATGAGAGTCTGTGAGTAGTGGGCATAAGAAGGCTCTTGAAGAGAATCCTTCCAGTTTCTCTGTGTAGTTTTCCTGTAACATCAGCCTAGTCTAGGATTCCCTTGCCTTGGGTGGAGCTTAGTCCCATCTCAGGGGTGACCCACTGTTGAGCATGATGAGTAGCGTGGTCTAAGGCTGGGAGGTTCATGGAAGGTCTGCACGTAGTTGGTGGAGTTAATACAATTTCAAATATAAGTATATGCATGTGTTTAATTTCAATTAAAATGCATGTTTGTGATGATTGAAAAAATATCATGTGTTCTATTGCAATTATGAATTACTATTAATTCCATTATTTTTGTATGTTAGCAGTAATCCTATGATTACTTTGTATTGTTTAGTTAAATATGTTAATTTTATTTAATGCATGTTATATATATAAGTATGAGAATGTTTCTGCGTAGTAGCATTGCCTAGCCACGGGGTTGATGGTCGGGGACGTTACATAAGATACCATTGGGAAGAAGAAAAGTAGAGTCAAGTTCTCGTGTAGGTTATTCGGAGGGAGTCATCAAAATTACCATTTCCCTCGTATGGAAGAAGCCTCAAAATTACTGGAAGATATGATTGTGTCCCAACCTCAACTTCTGGATGCTTACCATAAGCTTACTCTCGACCCACTTGTAGTTGATGGAATGATCAATCTAGTCCCTTCATTGGTTAGTTCGATTAATCAAGTAGTCCATCTAGTCACTTCCCTAGTTGAACCGGTTGACAAAGTGGTCAATCCGATCCCATACTCGGTTGATCCCACTCTCTAATTAGAGAGTGTAACCCAAGCGGTCGATCCCTTTCCACCCGTCGACCCCATTCTCCCCTTTGAGACTGAAACCCAAGTGGTCGATCTGATCTCGTCGTCAGTTGATCCTACTCTCCTACTAGAGATTAAACCTGATGATGATCAAGTTTTTCTTATTGATACAGAAAATACCGTGTTGGGGGGCATTCCTCCTTCTCCTGTGGAACCCCCTCCAAGTAATGAGGCCATCCTTTTTGATTGGGGTGCACTAACTAGACCTCGTCTTCCCTCTCACATTCCATTCAATATTACAATACAATTTTGTGGTCGGGATGTTCCTCAAACATTGATAAACAAAGGTGTGTATTTTAGTATCTTGTCCTCTATTGCTTGGAAAGATTTGGGTTGTCCTCAGCTTGTGTCAGTTACCCATAATCTGTTAACTTTTAACAAAAGAACCAGTCAACCTTTAGGAACCCTTCCTCAGTTTCCTGTAACTTTGGGAGAGATAATTGTCTTTATTGATGTCATGGTAGTCCATGATCCCTTGGATTTTGATTTACTCCTTGGGAAAGATTATGTATATTCCATGAAAGCTATCATGTCCACTCTTTTTCATGTGATATGTTTCCCTCACCATGGAAGAATTGTGACTATTTATCAATTTTCTTTTGTTGGCCCTGACTTGACCATCAACGCAATGACCTCCCTAGATGGTTTGTATATGCAGGCAGTATCACCCCTGCCATAGGTCAATTATGTGGCATTGTCTCCCATGCATTTAGCTGTAGATTAAGATGAGCCTCTCACTATAAGCTCAGTATTTTATGACATAGATCCGGTAGTTGACATGGTTATCTCTTTGATAAGGTATTTAGAGCTTGACATCCTTACCCGCATCGCAACCCTCAACATGGTGTGCTTCCAGAGCAGTGTTCTTTCGTCTAGTGAAGATCTCTTGGAAGCCATGATTGAGTTTTGTTCCTTAACATGGTTTCCTTTTAGAGAGTTATCCTCTTGGAAGCCATGATCAAGAAGAATATCTTTGAGCATGGTTTTATAATTTCAATCTTGTTAAAAAATGAAACCAGCCACGAGGATAGTTTTGCGTCTCTGTGGAAACCTCATTAAAAAATGAAAAAAAGCTTACAAGGATAGTTTTTGCATCTCTATGACAACCTCGTTAAAAAATGAAACAGAAGTTATGAGCATAGTTCCTGTTTCTATGTCAATCTCATTAAAAAATGAAACAAAGGTCTGGGGATTGAACCTAGATACTCGAGCATAGTTTTTCTTCTCTGTCGCAAGATCATTAAAAAATGAAATGGATTTCCCCCCTCTTCGATTGAGTCAAGTACTTCGTTACATATAGAATTTGAAGCTTCATTTCATCCTCCTATGTTGTTGGACAAAACAGAGTTTGGGGGGGAATTATTATAACCTCTATAATTCATGTTGAAGTTAACTCACTAGCTTCTTAAGTTGGGGGCAAAGTACCAACCATCCTTGGATAATGCATTAGGAAGTCGCAAGTATAGTTTTCTCTGGTTCACGATTGTGTAAAAATGAAACCACCTACCTCAAGCATAGTTTCCTCTGGTTCAATCTTGTGAAAAAATGAAACCAGGTCCAAGCATAGTTTTGTTTAGTTTTAAGCTTGTGTAAAAATAAAATCTATCCAAAGCATAGTTTTGTTTTGTTTTAATCTTGCATAGAAATGAAAACAATCTCGAGCATAGTCTTAATTCTTTCTCACACTCGTCAAGCCATGAGAATGCAATCGAGTAACCTTTTGTCATTTTTTTGAACTCGCATTGGTAATATGAAAAAAATTAAATCATATGGAGTATCCTTTAAGCTCTTTTNTTTTGTTTTAAGCTTGCATAGAAATGAAAACAATCTCGAGCATAGTCTTAATTCTTTCTCACGCTTGTCAAGCCATGAGAATGAAATCGAGTAACCTTTTGTCATTTTTTTGAACTCGCATTGGTAATATGAAAAAAAATAAATCATATGGAGTATCCTTTAAGCTCTTTTCAAGGTCCCTAAACATGAAAAGATAGCCGAGCGACCTTGTTATTTTCACGCTCGTAAAAGTATTTGAAGAAAACGTATGATGAGTGATAGGTTATCTCTTTTTTCGGTCTTGTTATACTAACTTACGAAAAAGGACATTATGGAGTTCTCTTTAAGTGTTTTTCAGACTCTTTAAACGTGAAAAACCCCTGAGTTTTGTTTTTTTGGACTCGTTAAACAAGAATTAAAAGGCCCATATGGGATCAAACCACTCCTTCTTAGGGTTCGTTAAAAATACTCTGAGGGACTTGTCTGAAGGATGAGCTTACATCACAAGAATATGTTATCCTCCTTAAGCTTGCATAAAAATAAAGAGGTACTTGCCAGAAATGGTGAGGGGGAATTGGGAAAGAAATGTGTATTTGTATTTGTGTTAGTTGTAGTAAAGTCTTTCTTGAATATGAAACCCCCCTTCATCACTGTATCTGGCTTGGGAAATCCATTTGTCTCTCATTTGACCATCCACAAGTTCATATGTTGGGTCCTCCTTGAATCAATGATACCAAGACAATTGTCGTATCATTCATATGTTCAAGAGAAGTCCAACCGAAACTATCCTTCTATCGAGTCGACCATCTGCAGTTATAAATTTTCTACCATGTTGACCTTCCCTAAGTTAGTTTTGAATCACTTCATACTCTGATCTACTTCAAATCTGTTAAATATTTCATGTCATTGATGGGGGATACATTAAGGCCCTCCTATGACAAGTCTTTTCCTATTGAATTCAACTCATTATCCAAGAACAAGACTTAGAAATCACATTAGTACCTTGGAGCTTGCATGCCTCAATGGAAGGTTTCCTCTCTTTTAACAGTGGGTTCATATCATTGGCCCCTGATTGGAAGATTCCATCAAGTGTTAGACTTCAACTCATTCATTCACACTCATTGTATTGTACTAGGAGTAACTTGGGAGTCATTGACATCAATGGTGATTTCCCTCGCACTTTTTATGGTTTTCATTAATGACTGGTAATCAAGTGGTTTCTACCATGTTTGACTTCGACACCTGCAATCACATGGATATATTAGTACTTAGAGAATATGGAATTTAAGACACTGGATCTCATCATATCGATTTAGGTTGCGATGAATTGTTCATAAGTTTGTACTGACACATAGATCCACTGTGTATGTCTGAATTTGAATTCCTTAAGAGCATAGATCCACAATGTATTTCTCATGGCTATGTTGAATCATGATGACATGGGTCCACAGTGTATGTTTAGTGTCCATGACTCACTTGAAACTTATGATTAGAGTCACTTGTAGTCTAAGTATGGGAATGCCTACCTCACTTGTTTGCAGGTTCTCGATCGATGCGCTCCTTGTTTTCGACACACACATTCTACAAATTATTTCAGCTGTCACAGGTTTCATCTTCATAGTTTGGGGGGCATTATGTTACACATTATTTTGGTCACCCCAGTGATCAACTGAAGACATGTGCTTAACTCACTTCCATGTTCCCTGAAAATATTAAAAGTGACTTTCTCCAAGAGAAAAGTGGTTTGCTTTTCCTCCCTCAAAAATTATGAAAAGGAAGATCATCACACCCTACTCTATGCTTGAGGTGTGATGATGCTTGATCATCACACTCTACACCAAATATAGAATACAATTTCGTTGCAGGATTCCTGTGCATAGGGTGCAATGATGCTTAAGCAAGGGAAAAGTCAAAATTCATGAATGTTCTAGAAGGGAATCTTCTAGAAGATGAGGTGGCCTCTAATTGGTTTGGATCTTACTCGCTTCTCTGATTGAGTGGGATCATCCTAATCTCATCATACATCCCTCTTTCACCCTATATAAATAGGGATCTCTAATGGAAAAGGCTAAGGTTGAAAAAGCTAAGGTTTGCATATCCATGAAGAGTTCTGCTATAGATTATACTTGAGATAGATTTCCTTTAGCTTTCTAAATCAGATTGTGGATCTTCTTCATCAAAGGAATTGGAGAAAAGGTGTGTGTGTTGGCGAAAAGAGCCATTGAAAGGGATCTTGCGACATCAAGGCATGGGTTGTATTCTCCACTTTCCATTTTAATATAATGCAACAATACATTTCTTCCCTATAAAGGTATCTTGGTTTTTATTGTATAACTCCTTGATCTTATACATATAATTCATTGGGATATATATATCTTTGTTCTCTTTCTCTTTGTTGGTTTGTGCTTCTTAAACAGGTTCACTATCCTGCAAATCCAAAGATGGAGTGACAAGGACGACACTAGCAAGGATCAAGTGTCATTTAAAAGGTATGTCACTCATTCCTCTCTGAACTAGTTTATATGAAAATGAAGTCTAAGGTGAAGTTTGTATTCTGTCTTATTTTGTTCTAGATTCATGTGGAAGTTAGGGATATTATTTTTTGTCCGCACTTACTGATTTGTACGATAACACCTTCACAGAGGAATTCCTTGCTATCTATATTAGGAGCTCTAGATCCTTGTGGCTGGAAAGTTATCAAGTTTGGCATCACATTTGTCAATCCTCGCTTGCCTTACCATGTGGCATTTCAAATCCACATGGGTTACGTGAAGTATACCATCGAGAATATTGTTGTTGATGAAGGTATTGAAACATGTGTGATGTCCCTGGTCTGTTGGAAATCCCTCAGCTCTTTGAACCTTTCTTAGTCTCTAACCATGTTGACTACTTTTGACGGTCATTCCTTCTGCCCTCGTGATATTCTTCCTACCTTTCCGGTCTAGTTAGGTGGTAAGATAGTAGAGGTGGATGTCGAGGTGATTGAGGCACCCCTCAACTAGAAATTGTTACTAGGAAGCAATTGGACTTACATTATGACTGCAATTGTATCTTTCATCTTCCATAATCTTTGTTTTCCTCATGATGGGAATATCTTGATGATCAATCAATTGTCCTTTGCATATGCTATTCCCAGTGCATCTGTTGGACCATCGATCCCTATGATCGACAATTCTCAGCCGACAACTGAGAATATCGGTGTTGGAATGTATCTATCCCTTATGGGTACCTTCAACTTCATGGCACCAGTTCACCATATTTACACCATGTCCAGTAGGCCCGTTTCGTCAGAGAGGTCCTTTCCTTTCCACACTTCCTATTTTAATGATCCTTGGACCCTACCTTATTCAACGACCTATTTTGAGAGTAAGTTACATTATGAAATGGCCATGCCACTATCGGTAGAAGATATTGTGTATCAAGTTGTTCTTGACTCTTTTTCCGATCTCGATTCTATTACCTCGCAAACGGACGAGGAGGATTCTGTTCTAGAGCCCGTGTGGGCCACTTTGTCATCTTGTTCACGTGACTGTCTTGATGATACTTTTCCTTCGGAAGAATCTATCATCGAGGCCATGAATGGTTCTGAAAAACCTTGGGATGATATCCATCATCACTCTTATTTTCTCCCAGAGCTCACTAGAATCGAACAAGATGAATTTAGAACTACTTTGAGCAATATAGTCGATCACGCCATAGTTCCACTTGATACGAATGAAATTTATGCCAAAGGAAACATGGTGAGTATCTCCCCTACCATCACGATCAATATCTCTCGTATCCCTGGAAAGATTGAAAACGTATACATCGGTGCAGATTGTTCGCCAGAATAAATTTTGATCTACATCGAACTCTTCAAGGAATTTCGAGATGTATCTACTTGGTCATATGAAGAGATGTCGGGAATCGACCCTCAAAATGTTGAACATGAGATTAAAACTTACCCGGATGCTAAGCCTGTTCAACAACTTTTTAGAGCTGTCAATCCCAGGAAGGCCCCTTCTATTAAGGCAGAGGTAGAAAAACTGCTAAATGTTGGCTTTATCTACTCGGTTCCCTTGACTGAATGGGTATCCAATCCCGTTCCTGTGAATAAAAAACAAAGAACCATCCGCGTATGCATGGATTTTCGTGACTTGAACAAAGCCTATCCTAAATAGAACTTCCCAACACCTTTCATCGATCAAATTCTTGACGAGTGTGTGGGAAGCAAAGTTTTTTCTTTCATGGATAGATTTTCAGGGTATAACCAAATTTAGATTAAACCCAAGGGCCAATATAAGACGATATTTATTTTTCCTTGGGGTACTTTCGCATACTGGAAGATTCCTTTCGGCCTTAAAAACACTGGAGCAACCTTCCAACATGCTATGAACTTCGCATTTCACAATCTCAAGCATATAGTTGAATCCTATCTTGACGATCTTGCTGCTCACTCCCGTAAGAGAGTGGATCACCCTAAGCACCTTTGGATAGTCTTTGAAACATGTCACCATTATCGAATCCGGTTGAACCCTCATAAATGAATCTTTTGCATTAGTTCAGGTCATCTTTTAGGATTTTTAGTCTCTGAGACTGCGATCATGGTTGATCCATTAAAGGTTGAGGCAATAATTTGATTGCCTCCCCCGTGCACTATTCACCAACTTCAAGGTTTACAAGGGAAAGATAATTTTTTACATCGCTTTATAGTGAAATATTCCAATATTAATAAGGGTTTCATGCATCTCTTGAAGAAGGAAACTCCTTTTATCTGGGATGAGCAAGCCCAGGAATTCTTCAATGCTTCGAAGAAAGCCTTGGTATCGATGCCTCTGCTAAAGTCTCCAAATTACAGTAGAGATTACTTGCATTATGTCACTGCGTCTGAAGAGACTATTGGTATGGTGTTGGTTTAGGAGGATGATGAGCTCCATGAGCACGTCATTTACTATCTTAGTTGAAACTTAGTCAGCCTTGAAATCAAATATTCTCATGTTGAAAAGCTAGCATTGGATGTTGTTCATGCAGTCCAATGGTTACGACATTATATATTGATTTGAAAAACTACTGTGGTTGTCGATGTCAATCCATTTCAATACGTCCTTACCAGGTGTATCATAGGGGGAAAGTACAACAAATTGATTTTCATTCTACAAGAGTTCGATCTCGATTTCGCTCCTGCGAAATCCAAAAAATCACTAGTTTTTGCAGAGTTAATATATGACTTCCCTAAATTAGACGAGGATGTTATTCATGTTGATTCGTTTGTGGATGAACACATTTTCCTTGTCTCTTCATCAGACCCCTAGTATGGAGACATTGTTCTCTATCTTCAAACTGTGAAGTTCACTCATCATCTCTCACAAGATGACTAACAACATATACGATACCAAGCTAAGAACTACCTTATTTTCGATGACACTTTGTATCGTCGAGGAGTAGAAAATATCTTGCGTCATTGTTTAACTCACGGAGAAGCTGAATCTGTTCTAAATGACTGCCAAAGTGGGGCCTGTGGTGGTCACCTATCCGGTCTTGCGACGACCCGAAACATTTTGTGAGTCGATTATTTTTTGTCATCTATATTTAAATATGGTGTTGAAGTGGTTAATAAGTGTCAACCCTTTCAAGTGTTCACTTAGAAAATGCGCTTGCATCCAACCCCTCTCCATCCATTCATTATTGTCAGTCCCTTCACCAAGTGGGGGGTTGAATTTGTGGATTGCAACCAAAATTCAACTGGGGGGAATCAACACATTATTGTGGTCGTAAACTACTTTACTAAGTAGGTTGAGGCCATGCCTACAGTTGAATACGATGGGAAGAATGTCGCCTTCTTCGTATTCAATCAAATTATAGCTAGGTTCAGAATCCCAAGTGAGATTTTCACTAATCATGGCAGTCACTTTCAGAATGAAATGATGGAAGAACTAGCATCTAAACTGGGGTTTAAGCATGGTCATTCTTCCCCTTACTACCCCAAGGAAAATGGACAAGTAGAGGTCATGAACAAGTCTCTCAAGAATTTCCCTAACTCACGAATTTTCTTTTTCATAATGTGATTTATCTTTTTGAGTTGCAAAGAAACTTCTTGTCTCTTGTGCACATTGGGTAGCAAGGTAAATTGATTTATATCTTCAGTGGAAAAAGTGAAATAAGTAAGGCTTCTAACAACATGGTCATCATGACAAGGGTGGAAGATGGAACATTGTTGAAATAGAATGGAACATCTATTCATGCACATAATTTTGGATATTGTTGATCTAGATTTTGCTGAGAATGAAATGAAGATATATAACAAAGAAACATAGAAACACGGTAATACAAAATTTCTATTAATGAATGAAATGTACATAAACTATAAAAATACAAAGTGAATGAACTCGTTAGAATTGCGACAACTTATCTCTTAGAAGAGATGTGATGACTACGCTCATTTGAGATAAGATCATTACAATGAGGCTCCAAAGTATTTTTAACATAAAGAATAAATGATAAAATCATAAACATTCAAAACCCTAACCGCATAAGAAGAAACGTCAAAAGGTTTGTGGGCCCCGATGGGGGTAGTTGATACACCAACTTCTCTATGGTGTAACTCTTGCATAGTATATCCATTTGGGGTGCTTGATACCTAGTAAAAAAGATATAGAAAATGAGTACACATTATTAATGGCCCAATACATCCCAAGAGGGATCTATTGGGCACTTCCACATCAAAAAAACATCATTTAGAGCCTCAAAACGACCTCAAAGGTTTGGGACTAAAAAAACTGTAGAAAAAATACCAAAATGGAAAACCGTGTTTTGAGCTAGTGGAATAGGTGGGTGGCCATTGATATCAACCTGGATCATTCCTCACCCCTTAGAAAGAAATGGCCCCCATTGCATCAAATTCTCATGGGAGATGGGGAAATTTTGTTGAATCTGAACCTTGGTGAGTTGATTGCCTTGCTGAAGAAGTTGTCATGTTTGTACTTGTCATTAGCTTGGTGAAGGATGTCATGAACCTGTTGTTGGAATGGTTGTTTCCATTCAAATAATATATATGCTTTATCTTCCTAAGTGTGGAAGGACTCTATCGATAAAGATGCAACATGAAGAGCTATATCATTAGGGGCTAATGGTTGGAACCCAAAACATGCCTGAAAAGGGTTGTGGCTAATAGAGCTATGAAGGTATATGTTGTAGATTGGATTGACTGGGAAGTGTAGAGGCACCCTTGTAGGTGAAGCAATAATATTGTTGTGATCTTCTACAATATTGTCGACCTGCTTCTACTGGATAGAAAGGTCTTAGGACGAGGTTGTAGTGTTTGTAATTTCCTTTTGTTCAAATTCTGATCGAATCATAAAGAAGATAAACTTTTTGGTATGAGAGACTAATTTTTGACACTATTTTTCCAGGCCAATAGATGGAAATATATCTAGTACCCTGTAGAGATGGTCCCCTAGAGTAACAATGAAACTACGGGGTCAAGACTCATAAACAACATGACGCTTCCACACATATGGTTGGCCTAATAGAACATCATATATTTCCAGTGGGGAAACATCTCATAGTACCTCATCCTTTAAGGGATTTATGTCGTATCACAAAAAAAAAATTGGATGATGCATAAATCGTCCCTAGCGAACCCACATGACGTTGTATGGTTGTGGGTGTGGCATTGTTGGAAAATCCCACTGTTTGATGACATCTGTTGAGATGAAATTATTTTGGCTTCCTCTATTGATCCAGGTGGATATTGGTTGACACCCACCTATTCCAACTGTCTCACATACATATTTCATCTTGGTAGTTTCAATTTTCATTTTGGAATTTTTTTCTAGCTTTTTGGGTCCTAAATTTTCGAGGCCGTTTTGAGGCACTAAACAACTTTTTTTGGGCCCGCCACAATCACACAATAAACAAAGATAGAGTGTGATGGAATAATGTGTATTCCTCATATAGACCTTTCCAATGGGCTATCATGTGCCCAAAACAAAGATCGTATCCAAAATTTACGACCCCAGGAAGTTGATGTACCAACTTACCCCAATGGGGCCCACATGACTTTTGGTGCTTCATCTCCTAGGGTTAGGTTTTTGGATGTATAGGGTTTTGGAATTCATTTTCGATGTAAAAATTATTTTGGAGCCTCATTTTAATAATATTCTTGTGAATGAGCGCAGCCATCACATCTCTTCTCAGAGATAAGTCACCACCATTCTAGCAAGCGTATTTCAGTCTACATTTTACAGTTTCAACATATTTCTTTATTGAATAGAAGTCAGGTTTTACTGTATCTTTGTTATTTTTCATTGTATATTTGTGTTCAGCATATAGATCTATATTCATTTCATTATTCTCATAAAATATGGATCATTTATCAACAATGAAATGCAGTGGGGTCCCATTCACCCACATATGTTAATGGAAGAGGTTCTCCCCCTCCTCAGGATCCTTTGTTTCATTTGGTTGACTTTTTGTGGTCACGATGGGGTAGTCATGGGTTATGCATTAATGATCTATTTTATTTTATTGTTTTATGAATTAGAGTTTGAGTCAAGGTTTGACTCTTTTTCTTTGAGTTCGGCTACTAATGATTGTTTCGAGCGACATTCATCAATGTTGTGCCAAGGTATTTTGTGGAAGTCGCGCCACTTTCCAGTGTCCTTCTTCGTCTTCTCGTTACCCTTATTTTTCAGCAGATTGGATTGGTTTTATTGAGTTTGGATGTTTTGTGAGTTAGGGATTCCCTTTCCATACTTCAACTATTGCATATTTGCAAACCTGAACTCTTGTTTGTTCTACTGCTTAAATTTCTTCTCGATTTTGACAACATATCGATAAGCAAATCCCAATGATGAGATGTCCAGAAACTCCATTTTAATTTTTATGTACCTCTAAAGAGCCCCACGGTATTTTAGAACCAAGTGCATCTTAAATGATTTGATACCTATATTGGTGTTCAAGGTATGGAAGGTGTTTTTGAACTCCGACACCATTTTCCCCCTCTCTTGATGCAGCATGGTCCATCTCATGTACTAGTTGTCATAGTTTCCAATAGGGTAAAATTGTTCCTTGATGGAATCCATAAAAGATTCCCAAGTGGGATTGAACCAAAATATAATGGACTCCTCTATGGAGTTTTTCTCACAGTAATTCTCCCACCAATCTTTGACATGGGGGACAACCTTCATGAGCGAAAAAGTGATCTTTTCCCTATTGGAAAAATTGTGAACAAAGAAAAAACCTTCTAGTAGATTTAACCAATTTTCTAAATCATTTGCATCTATCTGACCTTCAAATATGGGAATATCAAAATGAACCTATACCTGGAAAGGGGGGGTGCCTCCAAAGTGGTTGCTTCACAAAGATTCATTTGTTATTGTCTGAAACCGCCAAAGTAATTGGGAAAAATGATCCATCATCTCATTCATCTGTTTCACAAGGAATTACTGGAGAAACAACTTAATATGATATCCTTCTCCCCTTTATCTATTTTCTTTCACCATGGGAGGTTTCTTTGGCTAGTTGTCCTCAAGATAAACTAGCTTAAGAACCAACTTTCTATACCCTAACCTCGTCGGGGACATGCACTAATAAACAACATGGAGAAGACTGCGCTGATACCACTAATCCATATTTTAATGAGAATGAAATGGAGGATATTTATAAATAACCACACAGATATATTTCAAGAAACATAAATATACAGTAATACACAATTTCCATTAATGAACAAAATGTACAAAAATTGTAAAAATACAAAGTGAATGTACTCACTAGAATGGTGGTAGCTTATCTCTGGGAAGAGGTGTGATGGCTACACTCATTCATAAGAATATATTTACAATGAGGCTCCAAATGTCTTTTTAACAAAAAACATAAATGAGAAAACCATAAACATCCAACACCCTAGCCTCGTAAGATGAAATACCAAAAGGTTTGTGGTCCCTGATGGGGGTAGTTGATATGTCAACTTCCCTAGGGTGTAACTTTTGCATACTATCTCCATTTGGGGTGCTTTATACCTTGTCTGGTAGGTATACCCGAGTATTACACATTATGAATGGCCCAATACATTCCAATAAGGATATAGAGGGTGTTTGCATGTCAAAAAAACATCGTTTAGGGATTCAAAATGGCCCCGAAAGTTTGGGACTTGAAAAGCTGTAGAAAAACTGCCAAGATGGAAAACTGTTTTTTAAGCCAGTGGAATAGGTGGGTGGTCACCGATATCCACCTAGTTCATTCCTCACCCATTATAAAGAAATGTTCCCCATTGCATAAAGTTCTCGTGGGATATGAGAAATCGTTTGTTGAATCTGAACCTTGGTGAGATGATTTCCTTGCTGAAGAAGTTGTCATATTTGTAATTGTCATTAGCTTGGTGAAGGATGTCATGGACTTGTTGTTGGAGGGGTTGTATATATTCATTTAATCTAGCTGCATGATCTTCCTGTGTGTGGAAGGACTCTATTTGTGAAGTTGCAACATGAAGAGCTATATCAATGGGGGCTAATGGTTGGAACCCCAAGCACGCTTAAAAAAGGTTATGAATAATAGAACTATGTAAGGATATGTTATATCTTGACCTAATTGGGAAGTGAAAAGGCACTCCCATAGGTGGTCTTCTACAATCTTTTCAACCTACTTCTATTGGATAGAAAGGTCTTGGTCCAAGGCTACAGTGGTCGTAGTGTCCTTATGTTCACCTTTTGAAAGAATCATGAAGAAGCTCAACTTTGTAGTGTGAGAGTCTACTTTGCGACACTATTTTTCTGACACAATAATCAGAAATACCTCTGGTACCATGTAAATATGGCCCCCTTGAGTAATAATGACACTATGGGGTCGAGAATCATAAACAACATGACATTTACACATATATGGTTGGCCTAGTAGAACATCACATAATTCCAATGTGGAAAAAACACATAGTACCTCATTCTTGAAGGGATTGATGTCGTAGGATAGGAGGCATTGATGGTTGACGTGAATATATCGTTGCTGGTGAAGCCACCTGATGTTGTATCGATGCGAGTGTGGAATTGTCGAAAAATCCAACTACTTGACGAACTCTATTGAGATGAGGTTCTTTTTTCTTCCCCTATCGACAATGAAATGTAGTGGGGTCCCCTTCACCCACATCTATGAATGGAAGAGGTGATCCTCCTCCTCAGGATCCTTAGGTTCTTCTGGTTGGATTATTGTGGTTGCGATGGTAGAAGTGTGTTATGGATTGATGATCTATTTAATTTTATTATTTTTTCAATCAGATTCCAACCAGAAGAATAAGAGGATCCACAATAATCAATACACAAGAATATAATACAAAGAATAACAATAGGATCCACAACAATTGAACTTGTCCACCCATGACTGTTTCAAGTGAAATTCATCGTTATTGTTCCAAGGGATTTTGTGGAAGTCACACCACTTTCCAGTGTCCTTCTTCATCTTCATGTTACCCTTCTTTTCCAGTGGATTGGACTGGTTGCATTGAGGTTATATTTTATGTGAGCTAGGGATTATTTTACCATACTTCATTTTTTGCAGATTTACATACTTAAACTCCCACTTATTATGTTGTTTAAATTTCTACTCTATTTTGACATCATACTGATAAGTGGCTCCCAATTATTAGATGTCCAAAAAATCTATTTCAGTTTGGATGTACATTTGTAGATCCCCATGGTATTTTAGAACTAAAATGCGCCCAGAGTCTTTGATACCCAGCTTAGTGTGCAAGGTATGGAAGGTATTTATGAACTTGAACACTATTTTTCCCTTCTCTTGACACAGTGTGGTCCATATTGTGTTCTAGCTGTAATAGTTTCCAATACGGTAATGTTGTTCCTTGATGACATCCATAAAAGAGTCCCAAGTGGGCTCAACCCAAAATATTCCAAACTTCTCTATAGAGTTTTGATCACAGTATGTTAAGACCTAAATAGTGTCTCATTACCCCTTAATTGGGGCATATTATATTAGTAATGTTATTTTATTTATGCTAGCTTTAGTTGTAATTATACCTCCTAGTCTCTTATATATACCAAGGAGACATTTTCATTTTGAACCATCTTGTAATTGAACATTTATGTGGGCATAAGAAGGTTTCCCCCTTAAAGAGGATTATTATCTAAATTTATATATTTTTCAAGGCGTTGAGTACTTATTCTAAGGTTTTTCTATGCTATATTGGTATTTGGTTCTTAACATATGGTATCAGAGCTCAAGGTCTTGGGGTTTCACTGATACATCTGATACACCTTGGAATTTTAGCAATAAATTGTTTTATACAACGTTTCAGAAGGAATGGCTTGGAGGATATTTAGTAGACATATCAAGGTACGTTGGGTTAAACTTGCAGCTCTTGAGGCCTTATACTTTTGGCGATACATCCTATGCAAGATAGGGTTCTGGAATCATCTTGAACTGAGCCATTGTGGAATTTTTTCTATAAAACATTTTTTGTAATGTTTCAGACCCTGAAATCCATAGGATATTCACAGAAATTAGTAAGGTATCTATGGTAAAAATTTTAGCTTTTGGGTCATCTTAAATTTGTAGATACACCCTGTGGAAGATAGGGTATCTGACTAGTCTTATTGACTAGTCTCAAGAAGGTGTTTCGGGTAAAACAATCATAACTTATTCCTAAATTATCCAAATTAAGTGAGACTGGTTGCATTAAATATTGGACAGTCTGTTTTATTTTAGGTACGATTTTAAAATTTTTATATAAATTATTTTGTGTGGGGCACACTATACAAGTGAGATCTCCTGGAAATGCAAAAAATCATAAAGTTGTGGGGAAGTTACCATAAATTCCACTTGGCACATCCAATTTTGATCAGACATGTGGCATTGCAGAGAAGAAATATCAGAGAACTACAAAAAATAAAGTTTCATACCCAGATGGGCCGAAACTTTGGAGACACAGCAAAAAAAAGATTGTCTAAAGGAACCACCTCAAAATCAAGGTTCAAAAGTGATAATTGGCCAACATGCCACCCAAAAAGGGATCTTCTACACCAAATAAGCCTCCAGAAAGTCCTACTTGGAATCTTGATGAAGGTGAAGAAATTCATAGGGAAATAAATGAATTACAAAAGAAGACAATGACAAAAGATGAACTACAAAGGATGATGGATTCAACTGAAGCTAAATTGGAGGCAATAATGGATACTAATATGGATGGTTTAAAAAGGGAGATCATGGAAGGAATGGAAAATTTCCTAATAGAGAGGACACCTGAAAGTGAAAATGTGTCCCATTAAATTCATGATGAGGACACAAGGAAGATGAATCAAGAATGGCCAAACTCCAACTTTGGGTTGAAGACCAACCACGTTCCTAAGATCAATATGAGAAAGTTTGATGGCAAGGACCCAACCAGATGGATACTTCAGATGGAGCAATTATTTGATCTACATAATGTGCCACATACACAAAAGGTACAAAGTGCTTCTTTATATTTAGAACCCAATCAATTTGTATGGTATATATGGCTTTGTTCTTGCAAATCACTCGTCACTTGGAAAATTTTCATAGAAGAAATGATAGCACACTATGAGGATACAAGGATCAATACCTTCTTTGGAAAAATGATAAATCTCAAGCAAAAGGGTTCAATTACAGAGCACATTGAGAACTTCTAAAGATTGAATATAAAGGTAACAGATATTCCAGATGAGCACTNTGGGAACCCAAATCATTGGAGAATGCATTTAGTGTGGAAAGAAATGTTGAAAGTAAAAATACGCCTATGGCTACTAGAAGGACCAATCCTAACATCTATAGAGAGAATAATGATCCTTCTTCTAAAACACCTCAACCTACAAGGCTGACACCTCAACAATTGGAGGAAAGAAAAGAAAAAGGTTTATGCTTTAATTGTGACAGAAAGTATAGTAAGGGACATAAGTGTGGTGAGAATAAAGTATTCTACATAGATTGTGAAGAGGAAGAAGAACAAGAACTCTCTCAAGAAGAAAACATAGAAGCAATTTCGTCTAAAGAGTTGACTCCCACGATATCGTGTAATGCATTGGAAACCCTCAAGATCGAAGGATATATCAAAAATAAAACATTAATAGTCCTAATTGATTCTGGCAGTACTCATAATTTCATTCACTATAAATTAGCCAAAGATCTCAATTGCTTTGTATATCCGGCACTAGAGTTTCAAGTAATGATTGTAGATGGAGGAACTATCAATTGCTCAGGAAAATTCAATAAGATCAATCTTACTATGGGGGAATATGTAATGAATAGTCCCATGATTGCTATACCCGTGGGTGGTGTTGATGTTGTACTAGGAATCCAATGGTTACAATCATTAGGAACAATGGATTTTTATTTTCAAGAACTTTTCATGAAATTTTCATTGGAAGGAAAATAAATTGAGTTAAGAGGTATCACAGGGAAACCCAGTA
>JASDQU010309436.1:45806-56850 GCA_032191745.1 Picea mariana
TAGGCAAACATTGTGCCGAACTCCGTTATCAACCTGCGTTTTTATGGTTTGCTGTTCTTTATGGTTTTCAGATCTGCATATGTGTATTTGACTGATATAATTCTCTTCTTTTCCTCATTCTTTCATTAAATTCTCAATGGTTAATGAATTCATGCAAGTTTTAAAAACTCAACCATAATCATAAAAGATCCTGCCGGATCAGTCAGAGAGGTCCTTTCCTTTCCACACTTCCTATTTTAATGATCCTTGGACCCTACCTTATTCAACGACCTATTTTGAGAGTAAGTTACATTATGGAATGTCCATGCCGCTATCGGTAGAAGATATTGTGTATCAAGTTGTTCTTGACTCTTTCACCGATCCCGATTATATTACCTCGCAAACGGACGAGGAGGATCCTGTTCTAGAGCCCGTGTGGGCCACTTTGTCATCTTGTTCACGTGACTGTCTTGATGATACTTTTCCTTCGGATGAATCTATCATCGAGGCCATGAATGGTTCTGAAAAACCTTGGGATGATATCCATCATCACTCTTATTTTCTCCCAGAGCTCACTAGAATCGAACAAGATGAATTTAGAAATACTTTGAGCGAGATGGTCGGTCACACCATAGTTCCACTTGATACGAATGAAATTTATGCCAAAGGAAACATGGCGAGTATCTCCCCTACCATCACGATCAATATCTCTCATATCCCAGGAAAGATTGAAAATGAAAACGTATACATCGGTGCAGATTGTTCGCCAGAATAACTTTTGATCTACATCGAACTCTTCAAGGAATTTCGAGATGTATATACTTGGTCATATGAAGAGATGTCGGGAATCGACCCTCGAATTGTTGAACATGAGATTAAAACTTACTCGGATGCTAAGCCTGTTTGACAACTTTTTAGAGCTGTCAATCCCAGGAAGGCCCCTTCTATTAAGGCAGAGGTAGAAAAAATGCTAAATATTGGCTTTATCTACTCAGTTCCCTTGACTGAATGGGTATCCAATCCCGTTCCTGTGAATAAAAAACAAATAACCATCCGCGTATGCATGGATTTTCATGACTTGAACAAAGCCTATCCTAAATACAACTTCCCGACACCTTTCATCGATCAGATTCTTGACGAGTGTGCGGGAAGCAAAGTTTTTTCTTTCATGGATAGATTTTCAGGGTATAACCAAATTTAGATTAAACCCAAGGACCAATATAAGACGATATTTATTTGTCCTTGGGCTACTTTCTCATACTGGAAGATTACTTTTGGCCTTAAAACCACTGGAGCAACCTTCCAACATGCTATGACCTTCGCATTTCACGATCTCAAGCATATAGTTGAATCCTATCTTGAAGATCTTGCTGCTCACTCCCGTAAGAGAGTGGATCACCCTAAGCACCTTTGGATAGTCTTTGAAAGATGTCACCATTATCGAATCCGGTTGAACCCTCATAAATGAATATTTTGCATTAGTTTAGGTTGTCTTTTAGGATTTTTAGTCTCTGAGACTGCGATCATGGTTGATCCATTAAAGGTTGAGGCAATAATTTGATTGCCTCCCCCATGCACTATTCACCAACTTCATGGTTTACAAGGGAAAGATAACTTTTTATGTCGCTTTATAGTGAAATATTCCAATATTACTAAGGGTTTCATGCATCTCTTGAAGAAGGAAACTCCTTTTATATGGGATGAGCAAGCCCAGGAATCCTTCAATGCTTTGAAGAAAGCCTTGGTATCGATGCCTCTGCTGAAGTCTCCAAATTACAGTAGAGATTATTTGCATTATGTCGCTGCGTCTGAAGAGACTATCGGTATGGTGCTGGTTTAGGAGGATGATGAGCTCCATGAGCACGTCATTTACTATCTTAGTTGAAACTTAGTCAGCCTTGAAATCAAATATTCTCATGTTGAAAAGCTAGCATTGAATGTTGTTCATGCAGTCCAATGGTTACGACATTATATATTGATTTGAAAAACTACTGTGGTTGTCGATGTCAATCCATTTCAATACGTCCTTACCAGGTGTATCATAGGGGGAAAGTACAATAAATTGATTTTCATTCTACAAGAGTTCGATCTCGATTTCGCTCCTGCAAAATCCAAAAAATCACTGGTTTTTGCAGAGTTAATATCTGAATTCCCTAAATTAGACGAGGATGTTATTCATGTTGATTCATTTGTGGATGAACACATTTTCCTTGTCTCTTCATCAGACCCCTAGTATGGAGACATTGTTCTCTATCTTCAAACTTTGAAGTTCACTCAGCATCTCTCACAAGATGACTAACAACATATATGATACCAAGCTAAGAACTACCTTATTGTCAATGACACTTTGTATCGTCGAGGAGTAGAAAATATCTTGCGTCTTTGTTTAACTCACGGAGAAGCTGAGTCTGTTCTAAATGACTGCCAAAGTGGGGCCTGTGGTGATCACCTATCCGATCTTGCGACGACCCGAAACATTTTGTGAGTCGATTATTTTTGGTCATCTATATTTAAATATTGCGTTGAAGTGGTTAATAAGTGTCACCCCTTTCAGGTGTTCACTCAAAAAATGCGCTCGCATCCAACCCCTCTCCATCCATTCATTATTGTCAGTCCCTTCACCAAGTGGGGGGTGGAATTTGTGGATTGCAACCAAAATTCAACTGGGGGGAATCAACAAATTATTGTGGTCGTAAACTACTTTACTAAGTAGGTTGAGGCCATGCCTACAATTAAATACGATGGGAAGAATGTCGCCTTCTTCGTATTCAATCAAATTATAGCTAGGTTCAGAATCCCAAGTGAGATTTTCACTGATCATGGCAGTCACTTTCAGAATGAAATGATGGAAGAACTAGCATATAAACTGGGGTTTAAGCATGGTCATTCTTCCCCTTACTACCCCAAGGAAAATGGACAAGTAGAGGTCGTGAACAAGTCTCTCAAGAATTTCCCTAACTCACGAATTTTCTTTTTCATAATGTGATTTATCTTTTTGAGTTGCAAAGAAACTTCTTGTCTCTTGTGCACATCGGGTATCAAGGTAACTTGATTTATATCTTCAGTGGAAACATTGAAATACGTAAGGCTTCTAACAACATGGTCATCATGACAAGGGTGGAAGATGGAACATTGTTGAAATAGAATGGAACATCTATTCATGCACATAATTTTGGATATTGTTGATCTAGATTTTGCTGAGAATGAAATGAAGATATATAACAAAGAAACATAGATTTATTTCAAGAAACATAGAAACACGGTAATACAAAATTTCTATTAATGAATGAAATGTACATAAACTATAAAAATACAAAGTGAATGAACTCGTTAGAATTGCGGCAGCTTATCTCTTAGAAGAGATGTGATGACTACTCTCATTTGAGATAAGATCATTACAATGAGGCTCCAAAGTATTTTTAACATAAAGAATAAATGATAAAATCATAAACATCCAAAACCCTAACCCCATAATAAGAAACGTCAAAAGGTTTGTGGGCCCCGATGGGGGTAGTTGATACACCAACTTCTCTATGGTGTAACTCTTGCATAGTATATCCGTTTGGGGTGCTTGATACCTAGTAAAAAAGATATAGAAAATGATTACACATTATGAATGGCCCAATACATCCCAAGAGGGATCTATTGGGCGCTTCCACATCAAAAAAACATCATTTAGAGCCTCAAAACGACCTCAAAGGTTTGGGACTAAAAAATCTATAGAAAAAATACCAAAATGGAAAATTGTGTTTTGAGCTAGTGGAATAGGTGGGTGGCCATTGATATCAACCTGGATCATTCCTCACCCCTTAGAAAGAAATGGCCCCCATTGCATCAAGTTCTCATGGGAAAGAAATGGCCCCCATTGCATCAAGTTCTCATGGGAGATGGGGAAGCTTTTGTTGAATCTGAACCTTGGTGAGTTGATTGCCTTGCTGAAGAAGTTGTCATGTTTGTACTTGTCATTAGCTTGGTGAAGGATGTCATGAACCTGTTGTTGGAATGGTTGTTTCCATTCAAATAATATATATGCTTGATCTTCCTAAGTGTGGAAGGACTCTGTCGATAAAGATGTAACATGAAGAGCTATATCATTGGGGGCTAATGGTTGGAACCCCAAACATGCCTAAAAAGGGTTGTGGCTAATAGAGCTATGAAGGGATATGTTATAGCTTGGATTGACTGGGAAGTGTAGAGGCACCCTTGTAGGTGAAGCAATAATATTGTTGTGATATTCTACAATCTTGTCGACCTGCTTCTACTGGATAGAAAGGTCTTAGGACGAGGTTGTAGTGGTCATAATTTCCTTTTGTTCAAATTCTGATCGAATCATAAAGAAGATAAACTTTGTGGTATGAGAGACTAATTTTTGACACTATTTTTCCGAGCCAATAGATGGAAATATATCTAGTACCCTGTAGAGATGGTCCCCTAGAGTAACAATGAAACTATGGGGTCAAGACTCATAAACAACATGACGCTTCCACACATATGGTTGGCCTAATAGAACATCATAGATTTGCAGTGGGGAAACATCTCATAGTACCTCATCCTTGAAGGGATTTATGTCGTATCACAAAAAAAAAATTGGATGATGCATAAATCATCCCTAGCGAACCCACATGACGTTGTATGGTTGTGGGTGTGGCATTGTTGGAAAATCCCACTGCTTGATGACATTTGTTGAGATGAAGTTATTTTGGCTTCCTCTATTGATCCAGGTGGATATTGGTTTCCACCCACCTATTCCAACTGTCTCACATACATATTTCATTTTGGTAGTTTCAGTTTTCATTTTGGAATTTTTTTTCTAGCTTTTCGGGTCCTAAATTTTCGAGGCCGTTTTGAGGCACTAAACAACTTTTTTTGGGCCCGCCAAAATCACACAATAAACAAATATAGAGTGTGATGGAATAATGTGTATTCCTCATATAGACCTTTCCAATGGGCTATCATGTGCCCAAAACAAAGATCGTATGCAAAATTTATGACCCCGAGAAGTTGATGTACCAACTTACCCCAATGGGGCCCACATGACTTTTGGTGCTTCATCTCCTAGGGTTAGGTTTTTGGATGTATAGGGTTTTGGAATTCATTTTTGATGTAAAAATTATTTTGGAGCCTCATTTTAATAATATTCTTGTGAATGAGCGCAACCATCACATCTCTTCTCAGAGATAAGTCACCACCATTCTAGCAAGCGTATTTCAGTCTACATTTTACAGTTTCAACATATCTCTTTATTGAATAGAAGCCAGGTTTTACTGTATCTTTGTTATTTTTCATTGTATATTTGTGTTCAAAATATAGATCTATATTCATTTCATTATTCTCATAAAATATGGATCATTTATCAACAATGAAATGCAGTGGGGTCCCATTCACCCACATATGTTAATGGAAGAGGTTCTCCCCCTCCTCAGGATCCTTTGTTTCATTTGGTTGATTTTTTGTGGTCACGATGGGGTAGTCGTGGGTTATGCATTAATGATCTATTTTATTTTATTGTTTTATGAATTAGAGTTTGATTCAAGGTTTGACTCTTTTTTTTGGAGTTCGTCTACTAATGATTGTTTCAAGCGACATTCATCAGTGTTGTGCCAAGGGATTTTGTGGAAGTCACGCCACTTTCCAGTGTCCTTCTTCGTCTTCTCGTTACCCTTATTTTTTGGCAGCTTGGATTGGTTTTATTGAGTTTGGATGTTCTGTGAGTTAGGGATTCCCTTTCCATACTTCAACTGTTGCATATTTGCAAACCTGAACTCTTGTTTGTTCTATTGCTTAAATTTCTTCTTGATTTTAACAACATATCGATATGCAACTCCCAATGATGAGATGTCCAGAAACTCCATTTTAATTTTTATGTACCTCTAAAGAGCCCCACGGTATTTTAGAACCAAGTGCATCTTAAATTATTTGATACCTATATTGGTGTTCAAGGTATGGAAGGTGTTTTTGAACTCCGACACCATTTTCCCCCTCTCTTGATGCAGTGTGGTCCATCTCATGTACTAGTTGTCATAGTTTCCAATAGGGTAAAATTGTTCCTTGATGGAATCCATAAAAGAGTCCCAAGTGGGATCGAACCAAAATATAATGGACTCCTCTATGGAGTTTTTCTCACAGTAAGTCTCTCACCAATCTTTGACATGGGGGACAACCTTCATGAGCGAAAAAGTGATCTTTTCCCTATTGGAAAAATTGTGAACAAAGAAAAAACCTTCTAGTAGATTTAACCAATTTTCTAAATCATTTGCATCTATATGACCTTCAAATATGGGAATATCAAAATGAACCTGTACCTGGAAAGGGGTGGTGCCTCCAAAGTGGTTGCTTCACAAAGATTCATTTGTTATTGTCTGAAACCGCCAAAGTAATTGGGAAAAATGATCCATCATCTCATTCATCTGTTTCACAAGGAATTACTGGAGAAACAACTTAATATGATATCCTTCTCCCTTTTATCTATTTTCTTTCACCATGGGAGGTTTCTTTGGCTAGTTGTCCTCAAGATAAACTAGCTCGAGAACCAACTTTCTATACCCTAACCTTGTCGGGGACATGCACTAATAAACGGCATGGAGAAGACTGCGCTGATACCACTAATCCATATTTTAATGAGAATGATATGGAGGATATATATAAAATAACCACATAGATATATTTCAAGAAACATAAATATACAGTAATACACAATTTCTATTAATGAACAAAATGTACAAAAATTGTAAAAATACAAAGTGAATGTACTCACTAGAATGGTGGTAGCTTATCTCTGAGAAGAAGTGTGATGGCTACACTCATTCATAAGAATATATTTACAATGAGGCTCCAAATGTATTTTTAACAAAAAACATAAATGAGAAAACCATAAACATCCAAAACCCTAGCCTCGTAAGATGAAATACCAAAAGGTTTGTGGTCCTTGATGGGGGTAGTTGATATGTCAACTTCCCTAGGGTGTAACTTTTGCATACTATCTCCATTTGGGGTGCTTTATACCTTGTCTGGTAGGTATAGCTGAGTATTACAAATTATGAATGGCCCAATACATTCCAATAAGGATATAAAGGGTGTTTGCATGTCAAAAAAACATCGTTTAGGGATTCAAAATGGCCCCGAAAGTTTGGGAATTGAAAAGCTGTAGAAAAACTGCCAAGATGGAAAACTGTTTTTTAAGCCAGTGGAATAGGTGGGTGGTAACCGATATCCACCTAGTTCATTCCTCACCCATTATAAAGAAATGTTCCCCATTGCATAAAGTTCTTGTGGGATATGAGAAATCGTTTGTTGAATCTGAACCTTGGTGAGATGATTTCCTTGCTGAAGAAGTTGTCATATTTGTAATTGTCATTATCTTGGTGAAGGATGTCATGGACTTGTTATTGGAGGGGTTGTATATATTCATTTAATCTAGCTGCATGATCTTCCCGTGTGTGGAAGGACTCTATTTGTGAAGTTGCAACATGAAGAGCTATATCAATGGGGGCTAATGGTTGGAACCCCAAGCACGCTTGAAAAGGGTTATGAATAATAGAACTATGTACGGATATGTTATATCTTGACCTAATTGGGAAGTGAAAAGGCACTCCCATAGGTGGTCTTCTACAATCTTTTCAACCTACTTCTATTGGATAGAAAGGTCTTGGTCCAAGGCTACAGTGGTCGTAGTGTCCTTATGTTCACCTTTTGAACGAATCGTGAAGAAGCTCAACTTTGTGGTGTGAGAGTCTACTTTGCGACACTATTTTTCTGACACAATAATCAGAAATACCTCTGGTACCATGTAAATATGGCCCCCTTGAGTAACAATGACACTATGGGGTCGAGAATCATAAACAACATGACATTTCCACATATATGGTTGGCCTAGTAGAACATCACATAATTCCAATGCGGAAAAAACACATAGTACCTCATTTCTGAAGGGATTGATGTCGTAGGATAGGAGGCACTGATGGTTGACGTGAAGATATCGTTGCTGGTGAAGCCACCCAATGTTGTATCGATGTGAGTGTGGAATTGTCGAAAAATCCAACAGCTTGACGAACTCTATTGAGATGAGGTTCTTTTTTCTTCCCCTATCGACAATGAAATGTAGTGGGGTCCCCTTCACCCGCATCTATGAATGGATTAGGTGATCCTCCTCCTCAGGATCCTTGGGTTCTTCTGGTTGGATTATTGTGGTTGTGATGGTAGCAGTGTGTTATGGATTGATGATCTATTTAATTTTATTATTTTTTTAATCAGATTCCAACCAGAAGAATAAGAGGATACACAATAATCAATACACAAGAATATAATACAAAGAATAACAATAGGATCCACAACAATTGAACTTGTCCACCCATGAATGTTTCAAGTGAAATTCATCGTTGTTGTTCCAAGGGATTTTGTGGAAGTCACCCCACTTTCCAGTGTCCTTCTTCATCTTCAGGTTACCCTTATTTTCCAGTGGATTGGACTGGTTGCATTGAGGTTATATTTTATGTGAGCTAGGGATTATTTTACCATACTTCATTTTTTGCAGATTTATATACCTGAACTCCCACTTATTATTTTGTTTAAATTTCTACTCTATTTTGACATCATACTAATAAGTGGCTCCCAATTATTAGATGTCCAAAAACTCTATTTCAGTTTGGATGTACATTTGTAGATCCCCATGGTATTTTAGAACTAAAATGCGCTCAGAGTCTTTGATACCCAGCTTAGTGTGCAAGGTATGGAAGGTATTTATGAACTTGAACACTATTTTTCCCTTCTCTTGACGCAGTGTGGTCCATATTGTGTTCTAGCTGTAATAGTTTCCAATACGGTAATGTTGTTCCTTGATGACATCCATAAAAGAGTCCCAAGTGGGCTCAACCCAAAATATTCCAAACTTCTCTATAGAGTTTTGATCAAAGTATGTTAAGACCTATATAGTGTCTCATTACCCCTTAATTGGGGAATATTATATTAGTAATGTTATTTTATTTATGCTATCTTTAGTTGTAATTATACCTCCTAGTCTACTATATATACCAAGGAGACATTTTCATTTTGAACCATCTTGTAATTGAACATTTATGTGGGCATAAGGAGGTTTCCCCCTTAAAGAGGATTATTATCTGAATTTATATATTTTCAAGGCATTGAGTACTTATTCTAAGGTTTTTCTATGCTATATTGGTATTTGGTTCTTAACATATGGTATCAGAGCTCAAGGTCTTGGGGTTTCATTGATACATCTGATACACCTTGGCATTTTAGCTATAAATTGTCTTATAAAACGTTTCAGAAGGAATGGCTTGGAGGATATTTAGTAGACATATCAAGGTACGTTGGGTTAAACTTGTAGCTCTTGAGGCCTTATACTTTTGGCGATACAGCCTATGCAAGATAGGGTTCTGGAATCATCTTGAACTGAACCATTGTGGAATTTTTTCTATAAAACATTTTTTGTAACGTTTCAAACCCTGAAATCCATAGGATATTCAAAGAAATTAGTAAGGTATCTATGGTAAAAATTTCAGCTTCTGGGCCATCTTAAATTTGTAGATACACCCTGTGGAAGATAGGGTATCTGACTAGTCTTATTGACTAGTCTCAAGAAGGTGTTTCGGGTAAAACAATCATAACTTATTCCTAGAGTATCCAAATTGAGTGAGACTGGTTGCATTAAGTATTGGATAGTCTTTATTATTTTAGGTACGAGTTTAAAAATTTTATATCAATTATTTTGTGTGGGGCACACTATACAAGTGAGATCTCCTGGAAATGTCAAAAATCATAAAGTTGTGAGGAAGTTACCGTAAATTCCACTTGGCACATCCAATTTTGATCAGACCTGTGGCATTGCAGAGAAGAAATATCAGAGAACTACAAAAAATAAAGTTTCATACCCAGAAGGGCCGAAACTTTGGAGACACAACAAAAAAAAGATTGCCTAGAGGAACCACCTCAAAATCAAGGTTCAAAAGTGATAATTGGCCAACATGCCACCCAAAAAGGTATCTTCTACACCAAATAAGCCTCCAGAAATTCCTACTTGTACTCTTGATGAAGGTGAAGAAATGCATAGGGAAATAAATGAATTACAAAAGAAGACAGTGACAAAAGATGAACTAGAAGGGATGATGGATTCAACTAAAGATAAATTGGAGGCAATAATGGATACTAAGATGGATGGCTTAAAAAGGGAGATCATGGAAGGAATGGAAAATTTCCTAATAGAGAGGACACCTAAAAGGGAAAATGTGTCCCATTAAATTCATGATGAGGACACAAGGAAGATGAATCAAGAATGGCCAAACTCTAACTTTGGGATGAAGACCAACCACATTCCTAAGATCAATATGAGAAATTTTGATGGCAAGGACCCAACCACATGGATACTTCAGATGGAGCAATTATTTGATCTACATAATGTGCCACATACACAAAAGGTACAAACTGCTTCTTTATATTTAGAACCCAATCAATTTGTATGGTATAGATGGCTTTGTTCTCGCAAATCACTCGTCACTTGGAAAATTTTCATAGAAGAAATGATAGCACACTATGAGGATACAAGGAGCAATACCTTCTTTAGAAAAATGATAAATCTCAAGCAAAAGGGTTCAGTTACAGAGAACATTGAGAACTTCTAAAGATTGAATATAAAGGTAACAGATATTCCAAATGAGCACTTGATTGATGTATTCATAGGAACTTTAAGAGATAACATTCAACATGAGGTTCGCCTTTGGGAACCCAAATCATTGGAGAATGCATTTAGGGTGGAAAGAAATGTTGAAAGTAAAAATACGCCTATGGATACTAGAAGGACCAATCCTAATATCTATAGAGAGAATAATGATCCTTCTTCTAAAACACCTCAACCTACAAGGCTGACACCTCAACAATTGGAGGAAAGAAAAGAAAAAGGTTTATGCTTTAATTGTGACAGAAAGTAGAGTAAGGGACATAAGTGTGGTGAGAAGAAATTATTCTACATAGATTGTGAAGAGGAAGAAGAACAAGAACCCTCTCAAGAAGAAAACGTAGAAGCAATTTCGTCTAAAGAGTTGACTCCCACGAT
>JASDQU010309436.1:65966-82772 GCA_032191745.1 Picea mariana
TAATGCGCTACCACTCGAAGGGGTACCAACAGGGGTTACAAGGGTGGCCAACAGATGTGCGTTGAAGAACCACTTGTATTTCCTGCGTGTATGAATCCCTCAACCGTGGGTTTATGCGCGTAATGACAGATCTCTGTGGCTTAAAGACGCCGGAATACGTCTCTACCCTGAAAAAAAAATACCCACAATTTCTGCCAAGGAAAGTGCTCTGATACCACTTGCAAGATACTAGATATATAAAATATGCAGAACAGAAATAAAATGCTAGAAATGGCAGAATAATAGTAAAATATCCAGCATAATCTTCACAATACACAGAAATGATATACGAAATAGCAATAGAAAAGCACTTCAATTCAGAAAGCAATGTTCACAGGCCTCTTCAAGGGGGCAACCTCCAGTCGAGTAGCGCTTTGTTACAATAATCTCTGAGCTAGGGTTTTCATACCCTCGACCCTTATTTATACTAAATGTGTCTATTAAGAGAAGCATCTAGAGGAAGATCCTTCTAGAAGTGGAAGCTTCTATTAGGTCTTCTTACATCCCCCTTATTCTATTTTATTGAAAGGTCTTATTAATATTGACCTTTATTACATCTGAATACATTGATCTACCTATGTGTGGGTTAGGACCTTAACAAACTTGTTCTCTCAGGCAAAGTTCTTCTCCCTTATTTCTTCAGGAATATAGGCCACTGAACCTTATGAAAGAAACATATAGGTTTACATCATTAACAGTCATAGGGATGATGAAAATAATGTGTAACATCAGTGTATAAGGAACGTTTGACCTCATGCTCACTCTATGGAAGGCTTTGAATTGGAGCATCAAGACCTGGGGTAGATGCTCTCTCGAGTTCTTTTTCCTCTATAATCTACACTGGAGTCACTAGGGACACCTTCGAACTCTCCTCCTCATCATAAATGGTTATTAAGTCAAAAAAGGGGTTTGGAACACTTTTCCTACCTGGTTTCCTCACTATCTCAGCCTAGTTTTAAACCCCCCCTGGTGATCTGATCTGTGGTGATGGAACTTCAAGGTTTTATGGCCCGATGATTTCTTCAAGTTGTATTGGCTCTAGGCCACTTGGCTCTCCTCTTCTTTCAATTGGGTCGTCAACGAGAATTCTCAACATCTCTACAAGGTCAGGGTCATTATATAATTGATCAATGATTCTTTGTGCCCCTTCTAGCAAGAACAATAGTCTTCTTTGTGCCTCTATAGTCTCTGCCACTTTGATTTCTTCCCTAGCTCTAAGGGATTCTTGAGACGACTTCTCTATTGTCTCCATCTGTTCATCCATGCTCATAGCCTTGAACCTAGTCATGTTCAGATTGACCATCCTCTATACTACCTCCTCTCAGTCCTGAGTGCACTCTGTGAAAATTTCGTCATCAAATTTATCATGTGTGTATGGCCAACAACATGATACCTACGAAGCATGTTGGAGGACTAGGCCTTTAGGGTTGTGCTTGCGGAATCGTCATGTTGGGAACCTAAATTCAAGTTGGCTAATCCCTTATTATTTGGCTTGAGCAGTGTCCTTTACCAAATAAAACTTCACATGGAAACCGTAGGGTATTAGAGCCTGCTTCTTGTCCTTGACTAGTGTGGTGTTATAGCCCTGCAGGATAGTTTGATGGAATATTTCTCCCACAATGAGCTAGTCCTGGACGTGAGGGGGGAGGAGATGTGGAGCTCCGATGGCCCCCAACACCCTGATATAGGTTGAGTGTTCATCTAAATACCAGTGGCCTACCTTCGCTACCATTTTCTTGGCTACTGCGGATAATCTCGGGCATTCCTTTTTAAATATAATAAAATGAATACGAGATATGAATTCATCGCAAATGAGTGCATAGGAGTTTTTATACCTATTCAACCATAGTATGTTGAAATAAATGTGGACCGGGAGCTCTACAACATGCCATCTTAAATTCATGTCATCGAAGACATTTCTCGCACAGATGACAACGAGCAGGTACGAGGCCATGTGGAAAGTGAGTATTTCCCCTTCTTTCGGTGTCTGAGCCTACTATACACAGATGATCAATTGTTTGGAAATTATCACTCCCCAGTTGAAGCTACTTCCAGAGATCGCCACTTTGTATGCCAAAGGAATCCATGCTTCTGAAAACTTAGAGCAGACCTTCTCTCCATAAGTCAGTATATGAGAGCCATCAAATAGATGTATGTCTCCCTCAAGTTAATTGTCCCATGCCAACCATTATTTTGATTGGTAAACTTCTTTTCCTCCTTCCACCATGAGGCCATCATCCGGATGGTGTCGTGGAATTCGTAGAACTTCGCCATGAATTCTGTGTTTAGTCAATGTTCTGGGTCTCTAAGCTTGTAGTATTTCTGGACTTCTGTCGAGAGGAAAAATCCGACATACCCACCATTCTCATCATTGATTAAACATTTATGCATGTCTGTATGGTTGATCAACCACTTCAGAACCTTTATGCAAGGGAAAATCGGGTTTACTGTTGGCCACCATGCGAAAATATGACCGTCGGATGTTTGGGAAGACCTGGTCATCGAGCATCCTTACATATGGGTCACTATGTGTGATACACTTCAGGTACTCCTCCCAGATGATTATGTTGAAAAGGTCCCCCCATTGTGGAAGAATTACTTTGGATCTGGTTCTTTCTTCTGTGTCACCAAAGACTGGAGGTTGGATAAAAAATTTCTTTGTTGAGGTTTTTATGACCGACTCTACCCTAGGAGTGTACTCCAACTTCCTCATAGTCCTGGGAAAAGAAAATTCACCTGTTTCATCTTCCTTTATCTTTCATCTTCCTTTATCTTGTGTACTCTCGGCGAGCATCTGGTGGTTGGCTTTCTCGATGACATTTTACCTACAACTAGAACATATTTAGATACCATATAAGAAATCAGATGCATATATAAATCATGACCGTCGAATTGACAAACTTGAAGACATACCTCTGCAAATTGTTTAACCTAGCTTTGATAGTCTGAGGATCAACATAGTCTCGAAATGATTTCTTGCTTCTTCGGATGTTCTAGAATTCAAACTTGTGCGTAGAATGAAATTGTTCAAAACCGTTCTACAGATTTAAACAGGGATGAACTTAGCTTGTCGCATCAGTCATTCAATTTGGGTTATGAGTGTATTTCTGTTAAATATGTCGTCATATCTTCAAAGACATTTAAAATTATATTCGATCATGGGATGACGATGCGGGCACGATTTGTAACATGGCATATCGGCGATTTCAAATTGTTTTTGCTCAATCGACGCATGAGGTAGAAAAAATGCGAGATGAAGCATTAATTGGTCTATTAAATGTTAAAATCCGATCGTATCTTATGCCGAAAACATCCCATCGTTTCTCCAGTCTAGTTGGTGAGTCGGGGGTCAGGGTTCTTCTTCTAACACTTTTCATTGATATATTCTTGCAAAATCTCCGACACTGATTGATGTTTACGTACAAAGATGACGTGGCAAAGATAAGAGTCATGAAAACAAAATCAAAATAAACCATCCCCCAAAGTGAACCCAAATTAGACAGTAAAAGAAAACAAGTGGTACCCAAAAAGTGATAAAATTTCATAAGGATTTTAGGGTGTGTTGAGCACTCAACAAATGGCGATTTACTTGGTGAACGCATAATATTTGTTCCTTCCCCGGGCTTAGCTGCTGCAGAACCTGGTTAAGAACCTAACTGGTTTTGTTTTTATAAGAGTCTCTTCTATCCTTGTGTTTAAAATTACTCTAGTTTGTGAACCTAGGCTTGCCTATGGAGTTTAATCCTTTATTCCACCTTCGTTCCTCTTGACCATGACCCACTCCCCCTTTTGACAAGAGTTGGGTAAATCACTTACTGGAACTAGGCCTTTTAGTTATCATCATTCACTTGTTGTGGTGTTTCTCTGCTGCTAGTGAGCGTCCATAGCCCCAGTGGAGTCACTCCGAAGTCACAGACCTTACTCCATTGAAACGAGCATCCATAGCCCTGGTGGAGTTATCTGCATACCCCCTCCTACTTCATGCTCTTTTAATATAATTGATTTATTTTTGGAAGAGATTCCCTGAGCAAGTGGGAGAGGATTGCACCTGTTATGTGAAGGATGAGATGGTTAAGATGAAATTATTCCTCCCTCTGTCTTGAGCTACATGTGGTCCTTTCCAAGTTACCATCTTTCCCTTTAGGTTTTACCAGACCACCAGGCAGACACTTTATCATTTTCCAAGGTTGTTTATTCGCAACGATTAGATACATAACTCTTTTAATAAAAATGCAGTTTTCCCAACATTTCTTGCGTTGCATGTAAGCATGAGTCAGGAACAGAGTTTTCTACACCCTGTTGATTAAGGTTAACCAATTCCTTGAGGAACACAACTTTATTGCACCAAAAGACTACACAAAAGAAAAACATAAATAAAGGACTCTGCAATCAGCCTACCTAACACCTACAAAATAAAATAACATGAAAACACGCACATTTTTTTTTAACATAAATATTGTTTTAGGGATTGGCCATTCACTAGGAAGGCATTGACTCCCTCCCTCATATTTTGCAACCGATACATTCCTTCCCCAAGTTTCTCAACTACCTGAAAAGGTCTAAGCCATAGTTCTAAAACTTTGAGTGTTTTCCCTTCGATTCATTCACTCTGTCCCATTTTAGGACTAAGTCTCCTACTTCAAAATTCTTCTCCTTGTCCTTATGCTTGTCAAACCACCTTTTAACTATTTGTTGATGAGCGAAGAAATTTGATTTTTCTTTCTCCCTTTCTTCTTCCAACATGAGGAGGGTATCAATTCTCTGTTGAATAACTGATGAGGGTTGTCCTCTAGATCCCTGAGGATGCTAAAGAGATGGAAGGTATAGTTCGTTCGGGAGAATGGATTCTTGTATGTATACCAGAAAGTATGGGGAGTTCCCTATAGCTTCCTTGGGTGTTACTCTATCGACCCATAAGGCATTATAAAATGAACTATGTCAATTCATCGGATTGCCTACAACTGTTTTCTTCAAGATCCTCACTAGGTTCTTATTGGTTGATTCCGCCACTCCATTCCCCTATGGATAGTAGTTTGTAGAGTATCTGATTATGATTCCTTCATATAGAGAAAATTGTGTTAGTAGGGTGGAAAAAAATTAAGCGATATTATAAAAAACAAGAACAGAAGGCATATTGAACCTTGTGATCAATTGTTGTTCTATGAATTGGATTACCACCTTTTCATTCACGTGAGTCATAGGGATGGACTCTTCCCATTTCGTAAAATAATCTGTAGCAGTTAGTATGTATCTTTGTTGTTTTGAATAACTCGGGGTAATCTCCCCTATGAAATCTAACCCCCACTGCTCGAAAGGTCTAGATATGGACACTGGTTGGAGTGAGATAACTGCTCTCTTTTTCCTCCCCGCACTTATTTGACAACTTTTACAGTTTATAGTGTATGTATGAGCATCCTTGAATAGATTTGGCCAGTAATAGTCGGCTCTCAGTATCTTGTGAGTGGTGGTATTCCCTGCAAAGTGTCTAGCTATAGGGCCATCATGGATCTCCTTCAGAACCTTCTCTACATCTTCATGTTTGAGACATATCAAAAGTAACCCATCATAATTTACGCGGAAGAGCATCGAATTTATGAGGCGATATTGTGTCGATTTTAGTCTAAGAGCTCTCCTTTCCTTAGGGTTTAGGTTTTTTGGGCACATCCCATGATGTAGGAGATAAATTAGTTTTCCATACCAAGACTCTTTCCCTGGGGGAACATATAAAGCTTCACTATACCATAATGCCAATTTATTCTCCCACCTGGGGTCTTCATTTACTTGGTCTTGGGATTCAGCGGCGAGTTTACACAATCCCTGTCCCTTAACCAGTTTGGCAGGTTTTATATTTAGATAAAATTCTTGGACAATTTCCATCCAATTTCCTCTTCTTTCCCCCATCTCATGTTGAGTGAATAGAGATCAGACCGTGTGATGAGGCACAATGAATTTGGTGTGATTTTTTAGGATGTAAGATCTAAAATGTTTTATTGCTTTGTATATTGCATATGCATGTTTGTCTATAGCAGGGTAATTCAGTTAGGCTCCTTGCATATTAGTGCTCATAAATGAGACCAGGGCCTCATTGTTGTCATCATCCTTATGAGTTAATACTGCAGCTAAAGATTGGACGGAGGAAAAAGTATAGAGGAAAAAATCTTTGCTAAAGTCAGGACTTCGCAACACTAGAGCTTGAGATATTGTAGTCTTAATATTGCTGAAATAATTTTTTCGTTCATCATCCCACTTAAATTCAACATCCTCGCAGATCATTTTTTGTAAGGGTTTGATTGTTTCAGCAAAATAGGGGGTGAAATTCCTCACAAAATTGATTTTCCCAAAGAAGGATTACATAGCCTTTTTGTTGTGGGTTAAGGCAAGCTGAGCTATGGACTTAATTCATTCTGGGTCTATGTGAATTCCTACTCGAGATATAATATGACCTAGTAATTTCCCTTCCTCGACACCAAACATAGTTTTCTTAGGGTTTAAATATATACCATATTCTCTACACCTTTCAAAAATTTGGTTTATATGTTGGATGTGATCTTCATTATTTTAATACATAGTTACGTCGTCCAAATAGACTACTACACACTTGTTGATCAATCCTCGAAAATCTATGTCCATGGCCCTCTGGAAGGTTTCCCCTACATTAATTAACCCAAAGGGCATACATTTATAAGCAAACGTTCCCCACTTGGTTCGAAAGGTAGTTTTTAATTGGTCTTCCTCTGAAACTAGAACCTTGTTGTAACCCGAAAAGGTATCTAACAGGGAGAAAATATCAGAACCAGACACGGTCTAAAAGAGTTGTTCCAATGGTGGGACTAGGTAGTTATCCTTTTCTAATGCTCTTTTGAGGTTTCTGAAATCCAAACACGTGTGGATTTCCCCATAATGTTTTCGGAAACGAACCAAATTTTCTACCCAAACAGAGTGTCTAACTTGAAAGATAATTTTAACATCTAGTAATTTCTTTAACTCTTGACACATGAGGGGTTCCATAGATGGGTGGTACTTCCAAAGCATTTGTCTGAAGGGTTTTACTCTGCATTTTAATGGGACTGTGTGTTGGATAATGCGAGTGTCATAAGTTTTCAGATCACGGTAGGACCATGCAAAGACATCTTGATATTCTCTGAAAAGTTTGAGATAGGCTTTCCTTTCTTCTTTAGACATTGTCTTCCCTAGATTTATATTTTTAGGGTTTTTTCGGGGTTCCTAGGTTTATAGTCTCGTATATGGGACATGTACTCCCTATCTTTGTATTTGTCAACCCTTTAAATCTTTCCCTTAAGTAAAAGAGGTTCTCCAAATTGGATACCCCTTTCGGTATCGTGTGAAACTTGGGTATGTTACTAGAGTGGTATGATTCACATGTGACATCTTTGTTCATGGGAAACGGTTTCTACTAATTTCTCTTGGAATACTTCATCATCAATATCCAGGTCTTTAAAATTTTCCTGATTGGTTAAGAAGTTTATAATATGTTCATCTCCTTCAAAGACCTTCCAATTAGAAATATTTTTGGGCACTGATGATTTGTAGAGTAGTTCCACAGTGAACCTGGAGGCTTCATAGTCTTCTAAATGGGATAGCCTTGAGGAAACAATGGATAGGGAATCAAAAAGAGTATTCTTTGTTATGGGGATCACTATAACATTGAAGGCCTCAAAATGTTCTATTAGCCTATGAACTTCCTATTGATAATTTCTCAGGTGGGGAGAGTTGCAATGTACAATATTATTTACTTTCCTAACGATAATTTCAGAGTCCCCAAAAACTTTTAGTTCTTTAACGTTTAAGTCTATGGATTTCTTTAGTCCTTGCACTAAAGATTCATGCTCGAAAATATTATTAGTGCATTCAAATTCTAGTCTGCAGGATAGGAAATTTTGGTTCCCCTTCAAATCAATGAGGATACATCCCGCTCCCAACCCTTCTTGTGATTTAGACCCATCAAAGTACAGGGCCCAAACTTATGAGCAAAAATCATCAGCTTCTCCTTGCCTACTGACTTCCTTCTCTCCACCTATTTTTCCTGTGGTTTCCTTCTCTCCACCTATTTTCCGCTGCTATCGGTAGGTTTACTTGAAAATCCATTTCAAAGTTTTGAGTAAGAGGTACATCAAATGAGAGGGGGGAGAAATTACTGAAATTAGAATCATAGGAGTAGTTGCCTAGCACGGGGAAATATGTCAATGAGGGTTCGCTGAGGTATTTTAAATTAGTGACAGTATGTTTGAGATACTTTTCCTTATCGATCCTAATCATGTTTAAGTGTCTCTTTAATGGAAACCAAAGGTGATCCCAGTCCATGATAAAATATCCATTCAACCTCTCAGATCAATCTCGAATAAGTAGTAGTCCATAAGCTTCTAGTATATCTGCTACAATGATGTCAATTACTTGAACAAATTTCGGGTGTGTAGCCATTCTGATCATGACATCCTTGAGTTCTCCAATAACTTTCACCTGAGTTTTGTCTAGTTGTATAACATGTTTATCACTTTTGAGCGGGACCGCATTTAATTTCTTGCATATAGATAATGGAATGACGTTAGAGGATGCCCCTGAGTAAACTAAACAATTATGGAGGTTTTTGTTGAAGAATTCAAACGTTAAGAGAAACAATGGGAGAAAAGGCTTTCCTATTTTTCTACAGAGAAAGTGTTCACATTTGGTTTATTTTTTAGATCCGTGAGAGATGGATTTTCCCCTTGGTCAATGCTTGTTATAGGGGTTTCTACTGACTTCAAGGTTTGTGACAGAAATTCCTTTTGCTGGGGAATTCTACACATGTCCATGACTGACACGTTAGCCTTTAATATTTTTAAGTCTTCTACTATGTTGTAGTCTAGCTTGGGTGATTTCCATGTGTGGATGTTTATGGGATTTCTTTGGGGGGAAAAATGTTCTTTTGGGTGATCCGTTGTTTGTTTTCCTCTCGAAGTTTAGGCAATGGTAAAGTTATTTGACACTAGTTGACCCCTACTTCGTGTTTGCACAACCAAGACCTCAGTGGGTGGTTCTCCAACCTCAAATATATCATTGGAAGGCATTGGCAAGTCAAGATCCCACAACAACATGGTTGTTTCTTCCAGTGGGTCAACTTCTTCCTGATCGGAAATATTCACCGCTGAGTCGCTTACTTGTTTTCTACGAGGAAGTAATGAAGCTAAGGGTAATGATCCAGTTTGTCGAGCGTAAGATCTTGTGATTCTTCTAAATTGGTTCAACTCGTTGTGAGGAAGAGTGTAAGGTATTTAAAGGAACATATGTTCTTTCTCTTTATGGGGTGAGTTACTCATTTCAGGAGTACTCAGTGTGTGTGGATTGTCTTGAGAATGACTAGCCATGAATCTGGGTTGTTTTGAATCTATAGGTTGTGTGAAATATTATATTAGAAATATTATTAGCCATTCACTCAACATGCCCTCCTTCTAGCATCAATTCTGTTGAGGGGTCCTAAATCCCTTTAACTCAACAACAGGAACCAAAACCACCATTGAAGCCCAATTAGACTTTGCAACGTTTGATGGTGGAATGGTTCTCCAGATCTTTCGATCTGGCCAATTTATCGATGGGATTTATGTAGTTATTGACATGATATCTTCTTATGAAAGTTCATCCTTTAGTTTAAGCATTCTCTTTTTGTCTTTTTTTTTATTAGATAGGTCTAGTTAAAATATGTGTGCTGGTATAAAACAACTAGTAAAAGGGGGGGATCTTAACTACTGAAGAAGGATGAGCTTGGGATAACCCTTGTGCTTAATCATGCAAACAAAGATATTCACACCTGTGACAAGCTTAGTACTAATACATTAAGTTTCTGGTATTTCAATTATTGATTGAGGTAAAATTATCAAAATAAAACATACATGCAATAAATGATGGAAAGAAAAATAGTTTCCTTAGATCTAGCATTAATCACACATTAATACAACGATTTTCTTTCATCATTAGAGACAAGAACTACAAAAAATATTGAAACAACTAACTTATCAATAGATTCATAAACTCTTACTCATTACAACATCCATTCATGAAATAAAGTTGGAAGTAATTCCTCCTCACATCCAATCACACAATGCCTCTGATGAAAAAACAAAAGTTGGTGTCCAGTCCTAAACAAGATTTCTCATTTAAGGTAGTTCGTAAATAGTTCTTTACAATTCCAAAAATGAGGGTCTTTGCAAAAAACCATTGACCCTTGATAAAAGGCCTATCCTCTTATTTATAATGAATCATTAAATAAAATAACTACTATGAATGCAAGTTAAGTAAAACAAAATATCGTCACATGGCGCTTTCATCTCTTTGTATTCTAAGAATCATCAAATCGTTTTACTCAAGTGGATGACTCTTCTCATACTCCGACCACTTGATGAAGAGTTCCTCGCATGTGTTGGCATATGGGAACCTGTGTTGGTCCATCGAGGTTGAAATAATTTCTTTCACTTCTATTGTACGTGCTTTGTACTTGACTATTTTAACACTTAACCGTTGCAAAACTTCTCGAGCCTTGATTAGATGCTCCATGAACTATTGTACTTGACATGGCACCATGCTCACCACATTTCCTATCTTTGTTTTCCATGTCGAGTCTTGTTCTGCATGTTGATTGACTATGTCATGCAGGTCGACAAAGTCCTTGGGTGAGCTAAATTCTAGGATGTTGATTTCTTTCATCTCCCAATTAATATTTTCCCATCTCTTTTAGGAATCGGCCCATTTCTCCTGAATATCTCGCTGAGGTTCTTGGGCCATTTTCACCCAATATTCAACTGCTTTATTGATCCGATCTATGTTGTTGTCCCACAACACCCGAATTTCATTCTCTTCGGCATCTCGACCATTTTGAACCACGCTGGTGTAATGGATCCTTTTTACTGCTTGGTGAGCCTTCCCATACCACCTTTCGACGTCCTTGCAGGTCGTTAGTGCCATAAGGGTTTATTCTTGGAAATCATCTATACCTGCAGTGAAAAGGTGTCATTCATTCGTGAATTTTTCATAGGCATCTTGAAACTCACTTCTCAAAAATACCATGGTCTGTGTGGAGACCTAATAGTATTTTTCCAAATGGCACAAATGCTCCAACTCCTTCAGTGCAATGACCAACTCCTTTTCATATCTTCTTTCTCTGTCCAATGTGGCATCCTTGATATCCCTCCCTGCATCGATGAGCTCGGACATCTTGGCATGTTCTATGGTGAACAACTTCTCCTCTATAGTGATGAGGATCGAGTTGTCTAGCATAAGCCTTATCTTCTTAGTAGTCCTTTTCATGATGGCTTTTATTTTTTTGTCATAGGAGATCACTTGTATGTCAGCGACCTCATCAACAGGTTTGGGGATTTTTTGTTCTCCCTAGGTTAGAGTATTTCCTAGTCTCCTGGCTGTATGTATCTATTCCAGGATTGGTTCCTGGTCTTATTCTATATGTCCCAATGTCTTGACCTCCACTTGTTGCACATCGGATGGTGAGGCATCGACCGAAATTGAAGAGTCATGGATAGGTCTGGTACTTACTTGGTAATTGGATGTTGGTGTGCCAATTTATTGCTACGAAACTTCCTCTTTCTAACCTCCTTATCCCAGCTCATCCCTCAAGATGCCTATTGGGGTTCCCAGCAAGTCGCGTAGATTAGTGTCTAAGGCACTTTCGATCTCATGCTCGCTTTTCGAAAGGCTCTGAATTAGAGGATCAGGACCTTGGGTAGATTCTCTCTCAGGTTCTTTTTCCTCTTTAATATGCATTGGAGTCACCAGGGACACCTCCAAACTCTCATGATCATAAGATATGGTTATTAAGTGGAACAAGGGATTTGGTACACTTTTACTGCCTAGTTTCCTCGCTATCTTAGGCTGGGTTGAAATCTCCCCTGGTGATCTGATCTATGGTGGTGGAACTTCAGGGTTTTCTGTCCCGGTGATTTATTCAAGTTGTATTGGCTCTAGGCCACTTGTCTCTCCTCTTATTTCTATTAGGTCATCAACGTGAATTCTCGACATATCTACAAGGTCAAGGTCATTCTGAAACTCATCAATGATTCTCTGTGCTCCTTCTAGAAAGAGAAATCCTCTTCTTTGTGCCTCTGTAGTCTCTGCCACTGTGATTTTTTCCCTGGATCTAAGGGCTTCTTGAGTCGACTTCTCCATTGCATCCACCTATTCATCCATGCTAATATCCTTGAACCTGGTCATGTTTGGTTTGGCCATCCTCTGTTCTACCTCCTCCGAGTCCTGAGTGCACTCTGTGAAAATTTCATCCTCAAATTTACCATGCGTGTATGGCCAATAGGATGATGCCTGTGACGCATGTTGGAGGACCAGGCCTTTAGGGTCATGCTTGAGGAATAAGCCTGCTGGGAACCTGCATTCATGTTGGCTCAAAACTTCTTGTTTGGCTTGAGTAGTTTCCTTTACCAAATAAAACCCCACATGGAAACCGTAGGGTATGAAAGCCCACTTCTTGTCCTTGACTAGTGTGGCGTTATAGCCCTGCAGGATAGTTTGATAGAAGATTTCTCCCACAATGAGATAGTCTGGGACATAATCGGGGAGTATATGTGGCGCTCTGGTGGCCCTAAACACCCTGATATAGGTTGAGCGTTCATCTAAATACCAGTTTCCTACCTTCGCTACAATTATCTTGGCTGATGCGAATAATCTCGAACATTCCTTTTCAAATATAATAAAATGAATACGAGCGATGAATTCATCACACATGAGTGCGTAGGATTTTTTATACCTGTTCTCCCATAGTATGTTGAAATAAACGTGGACCGGGAGCTTTGCAACATGTGAGCTTAAATTCATGTCAGCGAAGACATTTCTCGCATAGATGACATCTAGAAGGTACGAGGCCATGTGGAAAGCAGGTGCTTCCCCTTCTTTCGGCATCTAAGCCTGCTGTACACAGATTCTCAACTTCTTGGAAATTATTGCTCCCCAGTTGAATATGCTTCCGGAGATCACCACTGTGTATGCCAAGGGAATCCATGCTTCCGAAAACTTGGGGCAGTCCTTCTCTCCATACACTCAGCAGATGAGAGCCATCAAATAGATGTATGGATCCCTTAAGTTAACTGTCCCATACCAACCATTTCTCTGTTTGGTAAACTTCTTGTCCTCCTTCCACCATGAGGCCATTAGTCGGATGGTGTCATGGAATGCGTAGAAATTCACCACAAAGTCTGTGTTTAGTCACTCCTCTAGATCTCTGAGCTTGTAGTATTTTTGGACTTCTTTCGACAGGAAAAATCTGACACACCCGCCATTATCATCATTGATTAAACATTTATGTGTGTATTTATGGTCGATCAGCCACTTCAAAACCTCTGTGCAAGGGAAAACTGGGGTTCTACTGGCCACCATGTGAAAATATGACCATTGGATGTTTCGGAACACCTGGTCATCGAGCACCCTTACATATTGTTATTGGATAAATCCGTAAGTGCGGACACAAACCGATCTCCCTAGATCCACCTGAATCTAGAACAAAACAAGATAGAATAATACTCTTTCTCTAGATTCTAACCATTGAATGAACTAAGAGGCAAGAACAAGTTACATACCTTATAATCGCTTCCATTGGTCTTTGTAACTCCCGCTTTGCTCCAATGCTCTCGTACAGTCAAGACCAAAATAGTACAAACCAAGTGGAGTAAAGAAAGCACAATATATTCAATAGTGAATCTATGTATATGATCAAGGAGTTATACAATAAAATAGAATTAGTTTTATGGAAAAGAATCATATTACTGTATCATATTAAATGTGAAAGAGAGATTACAACCATGGCCTTGATGTCATAAGGTCCCTTCCAACTGTCCTTCGTTCCCCACACACTTCTTTCTCTAAGGATTCTGAAACCATAGATCTGATGGCTACTCAAAATCTATCTTGACAAAGCAAATCTCAAAGTCACTCAAACCAAGCTGATAATTCCAAGCCAATCAAGAACAAGCCCATGAACCAACAAAGCTAACCCAAGATCAAGCTAACTTTCTCCATGACAATTCCTCTCCTTTTATAAGTTGAAGAGGATAAGGTGAGGAGGTTAGGATGATCCCACTAGATCATGAAAGTGAGTAAGATCCAAACCATTCGGATGCCACCTCACCATAGAAGTTTCTCTTTCTAGAAGGTTTGAGAAAACGCTCATTTTTCCCACGTGCAAGAATTCTCGCACCCTAGCTATAGAGCAACCTATAAACACCTCACANCCTTTTTTATAAGGTTTTTACATAGGAAAATGCAACTTCTTTTCTCAGGAAAAGTTCTTCTCCCTTCTCTCTTTAGGAACTCAGGCCACTGACCCCTCTGAAGGCAACAGATAGGTTTACATCATTAACGATCATAGGGATGACGAAAATAATGTGTAACACATATGGTTCGTTGTGTGGGATACACTCTGGATACTCCTCCCAATTTATTCTGTTGAAAAGGTCCCCCCACTGTGGGAGCATTACTTTGGATCTAGTTCCTGCTTATGTGTCACCGAAGACCAAAGGTTGGACAAAGGATTTCTTTGTTGAGGTTTTTATGACCGGCTCTGCCTTGGGAGTGTACTTCTACTGCCTCGCAGTCCCAGGAGAAGAACCTTCACCTATTTCAACTTCCTTTAGCTTGGGTGCTCTCGGAGAGCGTCTGCTGGTTGGCTTTCTCGGTGGCATTTTACCTGAAACTAGAACATAAAGACCGTATAAGAAATCAAATGCATACATAAATCACAACTACTGAATTGAAAAACTTGAACACATACCTATGCAAATTGTTTAACCTGGTTTTAATAATCTGAGGATCAACACAGTCTTGAGACGATTACTTTTCTTTTTCGGATGTTCTGGAATTCATACTTGTGCGTAGAATGAAATTGTTCAAAACCATTCTAGAGATTTAAATAGGGATTAACTTACCTTGTCACATCAGTCATTCAATTCAGATTATGAGTGTAGTTATGTTAAATCTGCAGCCATATCTTCAAAGATGTTTAAAATTAAATTCAAGCATGGGTTGGCGACGTGGGCGCGATTTGTAACGTGGCCTATCAGTGATTTCAAATTGTTGTTGTTCAATCGGCACACGAGGTAACAAGAAATGCGGGATGAAGCATTAACTGATATATTAAATGTCAGAATATGATTGTATCTTATGCTGAGAACATCCCATCATTTCTCCAGTCCAGTTGGTGAGTCGGGGGTCGGGGTTCTGCTTCTAACACTTTTCGTTGATATCTTCTTGTAAAATCTACGATGCTGATCAATATTGTCGTACAGAGATGATGTGGAAAAGCTGACTAGGAGGTGTGACTAGGACATAGGGAACCTTAATATGACTTGGGATGAAACTAGGTCATGCGACACCCCTACGCGACAAAGACACGTGGCATTGGAGACCTACATCTTCATTTACTCGTGTTAGTCAGAATTGAGACTTTCTTTAAGATACACGTTCTAAAACCCGATCCTATCTTGCCGACGTTGAAAAGTATCAAGGATCGGCGATCGACGATAAACCTACCCAAGTTCTCTCGGGTTGACTCTCTCAAAAATGTCCCGATGATCAAAGTGTATCAGGGATCAGCAATCGACGGTTTATTTAATGTAGAAAAAATCAATTGTTTTAATATTTTTAGATTTTCCCCAACCCCGAGCAAGCGCATCAATCATCGGCTATCGATGATTTCTTTATGTATTTTTTCGATGTCTATCTCTCTCGTATTTTTCCGACACCGATGGGGATCGACTATCTCTTGAAAATTTGTGGCGAATAACTCACACAAAGAAACTCTTACTTCTACCGATGTCGATGGGGTGTCGGCGATCGAAGATTAGTGTAACTATGTGGCCACTTTACCTTCTTGAAATTTACCGACGCCGAACATAACCGCGTTAGGTGCAATGTTATCTGTAGATTCTTAGTTCAGATGTTAAATTATTTTAGACTCGAGGTTTCATTTAACAAGTTCAAAAAAACTTGACTTGATTGATAAGAGTCATGAAAACAAAATCAAAATAAACCATCCCCCAAAGTGAACCCAAATTAGACATTAAAAGAAAACAAGTGGTACCCAAAAAGTGATAAAATTTCATAAGGCTTTTAGTGTGTGTTGAGCACTCAACACACTGCTCTGTTGGAGGTTGCCCCCTCAAAGAGGCGAGTGAACATTGTTTCATATCAATAAAGGTATTATTTTGGTTTTTTGGTTTCATATATCCTGTTGTTCCACTATTATTCTATGCAATAGTTATGTTTTCAACTATTATAATAGATCTGGTAACTTACAAGTGGTATCATAGCACTTTCCTGGGCTAAAAATTGTGGGTTTTTTTTTAGGGTAGAGACATATTCCGACGTATTAAAGATACAAATATAACCATTCGGTGCATAAATCCATGGTCGTTGAAGCATACACATGGGAACTAAAAGTGGTACTTAAGTGCACATTCTTGGCCACCCTTGTAACCCATGTTGGTACCCCTTCGAGTGGTAGCACATCAGACAACACTTGTATATGGATCAACCTAGATATCCTGAATCCCTCCATAGATAAATCGATCGACCACCTAAATACTATCGTTCCACCAAGAAAAACACTTGAGAATATACACTCTAGTACCTGGGTAGTCAGGTAGTACAGCTAAGGGAATGTTCTAGCTTCTTTAGTTGGTTCCTTGAGATATTGGGACGAGTACTATTGTTGGACCCCGCATGTATACGAGAGATTTATAGCATAGGGAAAAACATTGTCTG
>JASDQU010309437.1:48805-64233 GCA_032191745.1 Picea mariana
ATATGTGCTTGGCCTGTTTCCTTCAAGTTTGTGTATGTTTCATGAACTTGTTTCTTTTGATAGATCTATTTTGAAGCTAATAATGGTAGAATAGTAAGTATGTTTTGTCGTTTCTACTCATTGGATTGCAGGACCTTCTGAAGATCTTGGAGATCAAGATCATCCCAGATCGAGCAAGGACAAACATCGTTAAAGGTACTTATACTCCTTTATTATTATTCCTTGACTAGTTTATCTTCATTAGAAGGAATGTCAATGTCCAACATTAGCACCTTTCTGTCTTGGTTATAGGGGTCTAGGATCCAAGAGGAAGTTCACCTGTCCGCAGAAGGATTTTCCTATAACAATTGGCACGTGCCCTATTTTTCTCACAACTGCGAGTCTTGAGAGTTCCAACATTGATATTCTGGACCAACTTTGCTGATGGCCCGGGAAAAAGGAGAAGGAATGCTTGAGGGATTGCATGGAAAAGAAGGGTGGAGGTCCGTTCTCTTGGGGTGGTATAGGATGGGTGGAAGAGAGCTGGGTACTTGGATATTTGTGGGTGCTGGGAAACCAGTGAGAGCTTGAGAGATGATTGGTTTGGGAACCCAAATACAGTCTGGAACTGTCCTTGTGGATTCATAGCCCTGTCTTGGGGGTGACACTGCTGTTGAGATTTAGAGCAGTGGTGTCTATAGTTGGGTGGAACGTCCTTGGTATGCAACCAATTGGTGTCACATTTTTATAAAGATAAGTGCTCTATGTTGTGATATTATTATATGTGTATGAATGTATTCCACTTTGTATTTTAATTATCGTTTAAATAAATCTTAGATTATGCATGCTTGCTGGATATTGCTGTGCATGTCGCTAAATATTGTATCTTATGCATTCTTATTAATTAAAGAAGGTATTGATAAGAGTACGAAGTCCAAGGGTGGGCTTGAAGGTAGCATGCCACAACCTGTGGGTGGCTGGGTATGTTATAGTTTGGTATCAGCGCTTCTGGTTGAAACACCGGGTCGGTATGGGCCAGGTCTGTTGGTAAGTGTCTCAAGGTCGAGATCAAATTCTGACCGTGAAGTTTAAAATCTCAGGAGGAATGGCATTGCAAAATCTACGCAGGAGTTAGATCATTAGAGATTAGTTGTAAGGGGTTTGAAGGATCATGACCCCCCTTCGAATTTAGGAGCGATCACCACTATAGGATCAGGAGAGATCCAAGATCGTTGGATTAGAGGACAGGTGAAAAAGGTTTGTCCGATGAAAATGAAGCAAGGGCTAAGGTCACAACTATCATATCCCATTGGAGAGTGAGATCAACAAACATGAGGAATTGCGGGGAACCAAGTTGCATGGGAGATAATTTCCCAAGGCAGTCCCACAATCCAAACCATGGTTTCGCCAAGGGGTTATGTGTCAGCATCAGGAGAATTATGGGGTGAAAAGAGGGTTACTCCAAACTGCCGATGCGTGCCCCCACAAATTGAAAGGCATACAACGATGTGACATGTTAGTACTCAAGCGACAAACCTCCAAAGAGCAGAAGTAGTCGGGGAACACCAATCCATAGGAGGAAACACACCAATCGATCGTGTGCTCTAGGTGAAAGTACTCCAGGAAAGAGTGATCAAGGAGAAGTTGAGAGTTGATATTTCTGAAGCTCAAAGAGCCGAAGTGAATCTTAGTCATCCGATCTAGGAGGACACCTGGAAAAAATTAGCGCACTTCGGGGAAAAGCGAAGGTTGAGAGTTAAGTTCTCCGAAATCTGGAGACCCAAAGAAATCATAGACATCAGTCCATGGGAGACATGTGTCAGTAGATTGTGAGCTTCGGATAAAAACATTTCGGAAAAAAAGTTGAAGTTTGAGTTTTCCAAAGTCTGAAGGCCCGAAGGAATTGCAACCGTTGATCCTTGCAGCGGTAACTTCCGAAGTCCTAAAGTCTGGGGTTAATATGGGCTATCCGATAAGGGAGACACATGGTGACATTTTGGCTGGTTCAGAAAATCAGAGTTCGGGAGAATTGGAAGTGTGCTAGCGTGGAAACTCCTGAATCCCGAAGAGACGAAGTGATGGGGCACGATGATGTCACCTAGAGGTGATGTGGACCCTGGAATTCTCGAAGTGACGTGGCTTGCGGATGCCACCTGGGATGACATAGAAACATGGGATGTGTGCCATGTGTCAGTAAGTTTTTAGCATTTGGAGTATTGAAATGTCGGTTAGAACGTGACACATGTCACCCGCCTGATTGGGCCATGTGTCTGCTTCCAGTATTTCTCCACGTGGCGACAGATCGTGTAGTCTGGAGACAGGGCACTCCAGCGTGGAAATATGTGACAGGTTTCATTGGGTCGAAAAATCTTGAAGGCCCAAAGGCTGAAGTACATATCGACCATTGATTCCAAAAGACACATGTTGAAGGATCATCGACTTTGGGTGAAAGCACTCTGGGAGAAAGTTCAGGAGGAAAGTTTTGAAACTTCCGAAGCCCGAAGAGCCAAAACGATTCACAGTCGTTGATCTGTGGGAGGAAACCTGTCGACAGATCATTAACTTTGGGTAAAAGCATTCCAAGAGGAGGCAAGCGAGGAAATTTGAGACTCCCGAAGCGTGGAGTCCCGAAGTTGATCTCGATCATTGATCGTGAAAGAGGACAAATATCGTTTATTCGGTCCTAGATGAAAGTTCCAAAGTCCCGAATCTCTGGACAAGATCTTTTTCATCTAAGTGCAGAGTCATGGCTGTGGTCATATGCAGATTGCGAGTTGAGGGAAGGAGGGCTAAGGGATGAATTGGTGGTCTTTGAGATAGAAAGGTGCCAAGGAAGGATTTAGTCGCGGTTTCTAGTCATGGTCACCTGGGAAGGTGGTTTGAAGGAAGAACCTACGCAGGATAAAATTATGTGTCAACCAAGGATAATAGGACAATGTTTATTTTGGAGAATGGGGATATGATCTCGATGAACAAAAAAAATAAAGAGACCTGTAGCATGGTTTGGAAATTTGTTTATCATATGCATAATTATAACAAAATGGTCACTTGCACATTTTACATAATTAAGGGGTTTAAACACCTCAACTCAGGATGCATATTGAGGAAATGGAAGAAGGCGAGGGAGCCTCCAGTCATGATAAGGAGGCCGAAGGCCAGAATACCAGAGTTGGTAATGCAGAGATAGAGTCCAATGGATGCAAGGGAAAAGGAGAGCAGGAAACATTAATAGAAATGGTAATAAGCCTAAAGATGGAAGTACATAGCTACAAAGCAGACAACGAGAGACTGATGAGAGAGAAAAGTCAGATAAATGCTCGAGTGTTTCAGATCTTAAATCAGTTGTAGAGACAAATGAAGAAGGGATCAAACTCAAGATAGGAGGAAGAAGGAAGGTTCCATGAAAGAAGGGATGCTCATGGAAGAGATAGTTATTCCAGAAGTGCTAGTAGAGATCATAGACACTACTCACCTCCTTACTCAGAAAGAAAGTTTTATGCATCAGATGATTCCGTAAGCAGTCTGGAGGTGTCTCCTATCATACACCAAAGAAGGAAACAAGAGGTAGATAGTTTGCAAGGAGAGATGAGGAAGCTCAAGCCACCTTCCTTTGAGGGTGAAAGAGAAAGGGAAGATGATGTTGAAGCATGTTTGCTTGGGATCAAGAGATATTTTCAGTTGCATAACTATTTTTCCAACCTAGAAGCCAGGATTGACACCTACCATTTACATGGGAAAGATGCAATGTGGTGGGACCAACTAAAGCAAGTGGAACATGTTAATGAACGTAGGATCACTTGGAAGAAGTTCAAGAAGTACTTCTAGAAGGAGTACCTCTCGGAGAATTTCTACGAAAAGAAAATGTAGGAGTTCTTTGAACTCCGGTTGGGAAGCATGACTATGGCAGAGTACGAGAAGAAGTTCTTGGGATTGTTAAAGTATGTTAGGTTCATTGGTGATGAGAAAGTGAACATACAGAGATTTCTAAGTGGACTGCCAACCTTTTATAAGGAAAAGATAAAGTATGATGAGCCTAAGACCTTGACTGAAGCCATCAGAAAGTCTAAATACTTGTATGAGAAAGGCCAGAGAAGAGAATCCCCGCTGAAATCTTGGAAGGAAAATAAAAACACGAATTCAGATCAGAGGAGGAAAGGATTCAAACCTTCCTTCAATAGGAATGAGCCTAATAGAAACCATCAAGATCAATATGCTAAGGTAGATTTCAAGAAGGAAGATTCCTTGGGAAAAGGGGAAGACCACCAATCCAATGCCGGGGATGCAAGGAAGATCACCTGTACAAGGATTTACCACACAGAGAGGATAGAGTGAAGAATATGCACAACATCCAAGAATATACAACAATCGAAGATATGGGAAGAATCTATGCAGCTTTAAATGATCGAAAAGCAGAGTACTAGTCCAATATGATCGAGGTGGATGGTAAGATCATAAATCATCCTGTTGCTATTTTGATTGATTCAAGAGAAAGTCATTGTTACATTGATCCTAATATAGTGGATAGATTACATTTGGAGAAAAGTAAATTTGGAAAAGCAAGTTTGGTTCAGTTAGCCACTAGATCCAAAAGAAGAATCCATGACATAGTCATAAGTTGTTCCATAAGTCTTAATGGTGTGAATACTAGTATTGATCTAAATATCATACCATTGGGGTCTTATGATATTCTCATTGGAATGGACTGGTTGGACAAGAATCATGTTGTCCTATATTGTCATAACATGACATTTACATGTCTTGATGGAAATGGAAAACATAGCACTATGAAAGGAGTTCCAAGACCCATGTCTATAAGGGAGATTTCAGCCTTACAACTAAAAATATGTTTTAGGAAAGGATGTCAATTGTATGCAGCTCATGTGGAAGAGATAGATAATAAAAAAGGGCCAAGCCTCGAAGATTTCTCGGTACTACAAGAATTTGAAGATGTATTCCAAGAAATACCCAGATTTCCACCAAGAAGGGAGATATATTTCTTAGTTGATTTAGTGCCCGGAGCTTCCCCAATGTCAAAAACACCTTACAGAATGAGCACACCAGAGTTAAAAGAATAACAAATGTAGTTGGAGGAATTGTTGAAGAAAGGGTACATATGTCCAAGTGTTTCACCTTGGGGAGCACCAATACTTTTTGTCAAAAAGAAGGATGGAACCTTGAGTCTATGTATTGACTTCCGAAAGTTGAACAAGTACACTATAAAGAACAAGTATCCTCTACCCTGAATTGATGACCTCTTTGATCAGCTAAGAGGAGAAAATATATTCTCAAAGATTGACCCAAGGGAAGGATACCATCAGGTAAGAATCAAGGAAGAAAACATTCATAAGAAAAACTTTAGGACTAGGTATGGGCATTATGAATTGGTAGTGGTGCGATTTGGACTGACCAATGCACCAACTATATTCATGTGCTTAATGAACTACATATTCAGAAATTATTTGGATAAGTTTGTCATAATATTCCTGGATGACATACTTATCTATTCTAAGTTTGAAGAGGAGCATGAACATTCCTTAAGACTATTATTGCAAGTACTGAGAGAACATCAGTTGTATGCCAAGTTGAGTAAGTTTTTTTTTTTTTTATCAAAAGTAGATCCATTACTTGGGACACATTATTTCAGAGTAGGGAATAGAGTAGATCTAGAGAAGATCGAAGCCATTAGAGGATGGCCAATACCCAGAAATGTGTCAGACGTAAGAAATGTGTCAGACGTTAGAAATGGGATTAGATGGCTACTACAAAAGGTTCATAGTAGGGTTCTCTAAGATTGCTCATCCCATCACTTCTTTGCAAAAGAAGGGAACTAAATTTGAATGGACACTCAAGTGTAAAAATAATTTTAATCTATTGAAGGAATTACTTACTAGTGCACCTGTGTTAAAGATTGTTGACCCAAATGAAAGTTTTGTGGTATGTACAAACACATGTAAGGAAGTACTTGGGGGAGAGTCATCACGCAAAATGGACATGTCATTGGATATGAGTCCAGAAATCTTAAGGAGCATGAGAGGAACTATGCCATGCATGACTTGGAACTTGCTTCCATTGTTCATGCCTTAAGGATGTGGAGGCATTATCTCATGGGGAAGAAATTCGAATTAAGGACAAACCACATTGGCCTGAAGTATCTTTTTGAACAGCCGGCCGTGAATGCCAGGAAAACAAGATGGCTAGAATTTTTAAGTGAATATGACTTCAATATCAAGCATATCAAAGGAAAGGAGAATAAGGTTTTTGATGTGCTTAGTAGAAGAGTGCATCTCATGCATGCTATTGCTGTCAGTATGCATCAGTCAAACTTGAAGAGAAGAATTTTAGCTGGTCTTGTTACAGACTAGCATTACCTATAGGTAAAGGAAATCTTACAACAAGGAGATGTACAACAAAAAATAAAGGAGTATGAGATAAAGGAAGACGAATTAATCATGCATAAAAATAAAATCTATGTTCCTAGTTCTGGAGAACTGAGGAATTTGGTACTGAAGGAAATGCATGATGTTCCTTATGATGGACATCTCGGTTACTAGAAAACAATTACAACAATAATAATCCAGTTCTTTTGGCCAGGAATTAAGAAGGATGTTGCTGAGTACACCACTCGATGCATGGAATTTTAGAAGGTGAAGGCTGAGCATAGGCACCCAACGGGTTTGCTGCATCCATTGCCTATCCTAGAGAAGAAATGGGAAGTGATCACCATGGATTTCATCACAAGATTACCCAGAACGAATAAGCAACATGATTCAATCATGGTGGTGGTTGAAAAATTAGTAAAGGCTGCTCATTTTGTGCCTGTGAAGACAACACATACAACGACTAATATTGCAGAAATTTTCATGAAGGAAATTGCTTGGTTACATGGGATACCTAGGAAAATCATCTCAGACGAAGATACAAAGTTTACCTCCAATTTATGGAGGGTATTGTTTAAAGGATTTGGCACAAATATAAACTTTATCACAATATATCATCCCCGGACAGATGGGAAAATAGAGAGGTCAATCGAATAATTGAAGGCATGCTGAGAATATATGTGATGGATAAGCCATCACTTGGTTGAGTTTGCATATAATAATGGGTATCATGATTCACTGAGAATGAGCCCATTTGAAGCCTTATATGGTAGAAAATGCAATACTCCAGTAAGCTAGAACAACCCAACAGATAAAGTGGTACTTGGGCCAAAGTTTCTCAGGGAAATGGAAGACTAGGTGGTTAAGATCAAGCAGAATTTAAAGGCAGCTCAGGATAGACAGAAAATTTATGCAGACAAGAACATGACAGCTAGAGAATTTAAATTAGGGGAGCATGTACTTTTGAAAGTGAATCCCAAGAAAATATCTTTGAAATTGGGTAGTTGTACAAAGCTGGTAGTCAGATTCCGTGGTCCATTTGAAATATTGGACATAATAGGGCCAGTTGAATACATGCTTGCATTGCCTACTTCCATGAATGTGCATAATGTATTTCATGTATATTTACTAAAGAAATATGTACATGACCCTAACCATGTTATTGATTGGAATTTTATTCAGGTAGAGATGGAGGGAGACTTTCAGGTTCAACCAGTACGGGTATTGGAAAGAAAGGTAAAAATGCTCCAGAATCGAGTTATAAAGCTGGTAAAAGTTTAGTGGACCTACTACGATCATGAATATGCTACCTGGGAGCATGACGATGCCATGCGAGCAGAGAACCCACAAACTTTTGAATAAATTTGAGATTTTGATATCTATTTTGTATATGCACTGAGGACAGTGCCAAAATAAGGGGGAGGGGATGTAACACCCTGGGTTTCGAACCCCCATTTTAAATAATGTATTGTTACAATGTTGAGAGGCTAGGGTGCCCAAAAAATTATTAAAAGGCCAGTGTTCCCAAGACATTTAATGTTTTTTATCATTATTAATAACAAATACATGGATGGCTGCTAGACGGACAAGGACTAGAGCTATAGGGGGCTATGATTCCACAAGAGGGGGGGCTTAAGGGGATAAGTGTTTATTCCTATGTTAATTACCCTTTTTCCTAAGGGAGGGGATTAGTTATGTGAGCTTCTTGGGGAAGGCCAGGAGGTTCTTGATCCCCCACAAAGTTACTTAAACCCACCTCTGGTCTGATGGGGGGTTTGAATGATGGCTTGTTCACTAATTTTTTTGTATGTTCATTCATTTACCTCACACACTTTCATGCACTCACTCACCCATTCATTGATCCATCCTCAAATGCGTCTTAGCTGAGAAAAGGGAAAGGAACTGCTGAGAATTAGCCATGAGATAGTTGGCTGTAATGGTCACTAGTTCAATCCAACCATGACTTGGGGCCTGCATGTTTGATATGCGTTGGCTTGTTCCCTATTTTTCTCACAACTGCGAGTCCTGAGATTTCCAGCATTGAGATTCTAGACTAGCTGTGCCATAGGGCCAAGAAAAAGGAGAAGGACTTCCTGAGGGACTGCATGGCAGAGAAGGGTGGAGGTCCGTTCTCTTGGGGTGGTACAGGTTGGGTGGAAGAGAGTTGGGTACTTGGATTTTTGTGGGTGCTGGGAAACCTGTGATAGCTTGAGAGATGACTGGTTTGGAAACCCAAGTACACTCTGGAACCATCCTTGTGGATTCATAGCCTTGGCTCGGGGGTGACACTTCTGTTGAGATTTGGAGTAGTGGTGTCTATGGTTGGGTGGAACTTCCTTGGTATGAAGCCACTTGGTTTCACCTTTTTATAAAGATAATTTCTCTCTGTTGTGATATTATTATCTGTGTATGAATGTATTTCGCTGTGTATTTTAATTATCGTTTAACTAAATCTTAGATTATGCATGCTTGCTGGATATTGCTGTGCATGTCACTAAATCTTGTATCTTATGCATTCTTATTAATTAAAGAAGGTATCGGTAAGAGTACGAAGTCCAAGGGTGGGCTTGAAGGTAGCATGCATTGGTGTGTGGGTGGTTGGGTATGTTACACCTATTTTCCATTAAGTGTATCTTCGAAAATACGACCCAAAAGCTAAAATTTATACCATAGGTACATTGATATGTATTCCCAATTACCTCCAAGTGTATCTATCTGAATCATTCTAGAAATAAACGTATAGAAAAAATGGTAATATGACCTATAAATAACATACCTTAGAACATATCCTCACAAGACTTCATCCTCCCTTGGAATTTCACCTTTCTTCACTTCATATTCCCTTTGAAATTCACCTTAGATATCCTTGGTTACCTCAAATGAGAATCACTCTACTCACATAGAAGATATTGAATAGAATGTATGTGTGAATGTACTTATGAGTGAATTCTTGAGGTGTATACACACTTTTTCTAAGTAACCTCTTTCCTTAACTTTAGGGCTTCTTGAACTTTCTTGTTACAACCACTTTAACCTTTCATTAATGACTTGAAACCAATTAGGGGCTTCTTAAACCATCTTTGGGGCTTCCATAGAGGCTTCTTAGCCCATCTTTGGGGCTTCCAACTTCATGACATCATAACTCCTCAACCGTGAGGAACCACACGACGTACCACCTATAACCAGAACAACATGACGATGAATCTCCTTCCATGAGTGTATTACCTACATGTATATTGTCCTTCATGTCCATATTCCTCAACCATCTTCAGGTACCATAGTCATACCTCCAGGGATTCATGTAGACTTTATCAAATGTAGCCATCACATTTACTAACATCAACCACTCCATCAATGACAAATAACTCACCATCAATCTCAATGACATCTCTATGGATTCCACACTTTTCCAAGGGTTGGCATCAATGAAAAAAGACTATCCAAAAATACCCCCATTTGGAATTGATGGAAACACCAACATTGATGGCAACACTGATGGAAACACTAATACTCATGCTCCCCCTTTGACCATTTATCCTAATTAATGTTTCTCACTCTCCCCCTTTGACATAAATGGAAAAGTGTCTCTCTCCTTGGGGATGCCCCCCCTGTATTCATGATTATGTTATTTCTCTCTGTTTCCATGCCTTTGTTATTTATCTTTAATTTTGACATCATGGGAAAAAGGATAAGTCCCCCAATTGGTATGTCTCTCCCTATATACATTCTACCAATTCTTCCTTCTTGTATCTCCTTTTCTAATGATTTATTGTCTCTTAAATTCTCTACAAGATTTTGTGTAGATCAATGTAGGGCTACATGTAAGTGTTTCTTTTCCTCTCTTCTAGTGCTTGCTAATTTTCCATTGGTGCTTCCTCTTTTAATTCTATGATATATATAAAAAACATTCATTACTTTGTTTCAAATGATCTATCATGACCATATTGTTCAACAATGTCCCTATGATGATATAGCTTATGTTGTAGGTTTCTCTTTGCTTATTCTGCTGTGCCTTTCTATGACCAACTAATTCCAATTGATTCCACTGATTCCAATTTTAAATACACTGCTATGCATCTTCCCTAATCGAAGTTTTCTATACATGCTAATTATCCATCTCTATCCATATGTCATAAGCTATCCATAAATCTGCTACTCAACTGTCCACAATGTTGTTTCATTTGTCATTCAATACTTCCGCTATCTGAATTCTATGAATATGTCTTTGTAAGTACCTCAAACTGCTCAAAGGATGGTTCTTTGATCTATAGTATCTACTACACTGACTTCCCTTGTTCAATATTCATATTTACTGGGAGTATCCAAGCCGAATGGGTCAAAACAATGGAGGAATCCACCCTAATGCATAATAGTCTTCCTCTTCTTATGTAGACTCATCATATCTTTGAACCCTGACTTCTTCCTTTCTACCTATGGATTGATCTTGCACCACAAGTATTGAAAGTACAATCTCTTGGGCCTGTTCTTTATTCACCTGCTCTTATTTTCTTTTTCTCACTACTATCAACTCTACGATCTCTAGGACCTAGTATTTATTCACCAATTCTTCTTGTTTCTCATTTCTTCTCCAAACCTTCCTGTATATGACATATTCATTTTTTCTTGTAGATTTTTCTTGATCTATTACCAATACTGAGAGTACTATTTACAATCCTGAGAGTATGATTTTCGGGTGTCCTTCATTCATCTGATCTTCCTTTACCTATTCTTGTTTTCCTTTCCATACTTTCTTATATCTGATACCAGTGTTCTATTTCATAGAAGTATCCATCATGATTGTACAATCATGAGCTATGTGTCCATATTTATGGAATTTGAAACATTCAATGATATTTGGGGCCACATAAGAATTTCTTGCTTGAACATTTCTTCCATAAGCCCTGTAATCTGCAACTTTATGTCCAAAGTTAGTATAATAAAAACAATGACCATAAAATAAATTTACATACTTGGGAGTGAGTGATCTTATTTGTGGCATAGTACTTCTGAATTCATGCCGTGGATGATCATGATATTCTCTTATATTGATCCCTTCATTTCGATTGAAGCTTCTTTGTGGCTTCAATGTGTAGGTTCTTCTTGAAGATTCATCTTTATCATTTTTCTTTGATTTTGGCTGACCATGATTCCTTCCATTGAGTACTTTTGAAAAAATCTTACTCTTTTATTCATTCTTATTTTATGGAAACATGGAGTTCTTATCTTCAACATTCTCTACCGATGATGTGGATGTTTCTGTCTTTTGATCGTTCTTGCTGAGATTGACGATTTTGGCTCTCAATGTGACAACTTATTTTTCAAGCTTCTCAACCTCTTCTTCGTTCATCACCATATGGCTCTTCATGAATTCTTTTGTTTGATTTTCTTCTTAAGTTTGGATATTCAAGGAGATGATTTCCTTTTCAAGTCATCTATATTCTTGACCAAATTTTTCTTCAAGTTGATTTAAGTCCTCAGTTCTTTCCTTAAGATGATCTATCAAAATATTTTCTCTTTTTTTCTGCTTCCTTTCTTTTGGCTTTCAAACACTACTTTTCTTCCATCTGACCTTTTTATGTTTCTTCAATATTTCTGGCTTCTTCTAGTTGATATTTTAGTTTCACAATGACTTGCTATGATTCTTTGTAACTTTCTTGATAATTCTTCTTGACCAATTGTTCTTCAAGATACTTGCTTTTCTTTCTTTCTTTCTTTCATCAATTCATATAGAGCACTGATTAATTCTCCTTCAAGATCTACTATACCTTCTTCACAATCTTCTTCTTTCGAATCCATATGAAATGGTGAGCATATTTCTTGTTCTATACTTGCATCTTATTTAGCACTCTCTGGCTCTGTGATGGGATATTCCTAAAAATAGATATCATGTAGCTTATCCCAAAGTTCTTTAGCTGATAAAATTTTTCCCACTTTATCTTTTACTGAATTAGGTAATCCTTCCAATATGAAATCCATTTCTATTTTGTTTTTCCTTTTCAATTACTTCTTGGCTTCAGTATTCAGTTTCTTAGTAGTGATATTTTTTGTAACAAATGATTTCCAAACATCATATCCTTGTTCTTGTAAACATGTTTTCATTATGATATTCCACATCTCATAGTTCTGGCCAATCTGAAAATCAAACCATGGTATTCCATTATCTGTGTATGCACTATTCTTGATCTCTATGATCTACCTTCCAGTGTTTAAACTATTTCCTGAAAGAACCTACTCTGATACCATTTGTTGGAATACTGAGGGGGGGGGGGTGAATCAGTATGAAGAATTTTACAATTTTTAACCACAATATATAAAATTCAACTTAATAAAAAATATATCATGAATATATCATGAGAATATAAACATAAGCAACATCACATCAAGTAAACAATACACCATAATTTACATGGAAACCCAAACGAGAGAAAACCACAAAATGCTTTGTTATATATCAAACAATACATTCATTGGAATCTCCAGCTTCCTAATTATCCAAGTACAACTAGAAGGAGGCTACGACCCCCTATTTATAGGATCCAACCTGAAGGAAGCTACAAATCCCTGAATTCTCTGGCTTCAACCAGAAGGAGGATACAACCCCTTGATTCTCAAGCTCCAACCTAAAGGAAGCTACAACTCCCTGAATTCTCTGGCTCTAACTAGAAGGAGGCTACAACCCCCTGATTCTCAGGCTCCAACCATAAGGAATATCCAATTCCATGATTCTTCGGCTCCAACCAGTAGGAGGATACAAACCCATTTCCTTACCCCGTCCTACCACCCTGAAATATAAGTGTAGACCAACTATCACTACCACTATCACTTCCACCGTCACTACCACTGTCACATCAACATGTAACCTATAAATCTATCACTATAACCAACCTGTCACTGTCACCAACCTGTCACTGTCACCAACCTGTCACTATCACTAACCTATCACTTTCAACCTATCACTATATCCAGCTTTTCACTGTCACCAACCTGTCACTATCAACCTATCACTATATCCAACCTGTCACTATCACCGATACTCAATCAAATCCTCTCACATGGATCATATACCAATGACACCTCTCAACTAGATGCCCAACATCACCAACACATGCCTGTACTAAGAATGTACCAAGAACACCAACATAGCATCACAAAATATGTGTCTCAACAATGTACCTGTAACATACCAAACATCAACCGTGTACCACAACCTATACCACAACAAGTTCATCAACCATGCACCAAAACCTGTACCAAACCGTGCATCAACCATGCACCATAACCTACACCAAACCATGAATTAGCCATGCAACACAACATGTATCATATGCCTCAACCATAAACCATGTACATCAACACCATACCAGGTACCAATCCTGTACCATATCATGTATCATCCATGTACATCAACAATGTACATTAGCATCTGTACCATACCATGTACCAACAATGTATCTCAACCATATACCATATCACTCATGATATGTCTCAATCATGCCATACACCGTGTACCATAATATATCATCAATGAAGTGCCTCATAAAAGTACCAAACAACCAAGATCATATACCAAGTACATGCCTCAACCATACACCTAAGATGTACCTCAAGCATGTGCCAATGACTCAACAATATACCAAAGACTTGCCTCAAGCATGCACCATAACATCATCAACATGTAACCCTTAAAAAACATATAAACATCCCTGTAAATTTGTAATAGACCTGGTGTATGTTATCACATATTTGTAGACCTTCCTTAACTTTAGCAACAAGAGAATAACATCTTCATCAAACTTTACCTTAGTCTCACATGACTAGTTTTTGGATTAATCACAAACCCTAAATTTAAAAATGCATAACTCCGTACCTATAATGAATAAAGGTATAAAAATTGTACCCAATATTATTCAATATCTTCTTTTCAATTATTCCAAGTTTCACTGCTTGGAACATCCCAAAAAATTATTTATAGCAAAAATGACAAGCCATGCTGAATTATGGATTATTCTAGAGAGCGAACTTGTACAACCAACCATGTGCGAAATACTTGATATATGGTTCTTAAAATAATAAAATAAATTCTATGGACTGTTGTTGGAACACAAGCAGACCCAGGGTTCAAATCTTCAACAACACACCAACAAAAGCTTAACTACCGTCCCTTTCGGCAACACCTGCGAAGCAGATGAAGTCTCACCTGAGGTAGAGGCAGGGGGGTTGCAGGACTCAAGTGTCTACAACCTAACTGGGACACATATCTGTGATTACACACTTCAACAGAGCACTTAGACAATAGTATGCATTCAATTATGATTCTTATTCACATCACATATTAACCCTAATTGTAAATCAACGCAACAATAATCAATATTAAACACATCTAAGCATTCAACACATAACATCAGAGAATATCTAGCATTTATTCATATATCAAGCACTAAGAATCAATGGATCTACCTATCATATATCTAGGACAGTGCACTAAGAAAATATAAACATAACCATCATGAACGCATGATCCAAAAATGAAGGTATTACTGATAAATTGCAAGTTAGTTTAGTGTACTTTTTGCATTGGATTGTTAAGAATGCAAAATACATAAACTTACCATCTTGTTTGTGGAATATCAAATGTGACTTTTACTTGATGATTATTAATGAATAAAGAGATCAACCATTAATATCCATGCTGCAAATGAAGAGAATAAAACAACAAATAGAAAGAGAAATAGAGACAAGAGGTTGATAACGGAGTTCACAAATTGTTGGCTACGTCTCCAGGCCCGCTTCCAAGTGGAGGACCTCTTTATTGCTTTTTAAAATGCTCAAAGTTTTCTTACATAGGCTCTTTTCTGTTACATAATGTGCTTTAGATCTTCTGTGCAAGACCTCCTTGCTCAGATTCAAGCATGCTCCATCAAATTCCTCTCAAAAACATGGCAAAAATGCCCCTAAAAAACATGAGAAAAGGCCAAAATTTACAAACTGCCCCTTCAAAACCTTGCATAAAAAAGTCTCCTACAAGCTTAAAAAAGCCTAGTTTTTATATTTTTTAAGGCTTAGTTGAGGAAT
>JASDQU010309437.1:66776-78957 GCA_032191745.1 Picea mariana
AAAAATCAATTCTGTAAAGTTAAAAACCCACTTTTAATAAAATACACAGAGTAGCCCCCTTGGGCTATGCACGCGCCCTCAAATAGTGGTGACATGAGTTTCATATGGCCAAGTGCTAGCCCAAAGGGCTAAGCGTTGGCCCTAATCTCACACTAAATTTTGGTCATATGGCGCATATGATGTGACCACCCCCGATCGTGAGCCTAATCCAAGTGTTGGCTCCTGGTTTTGGGGCGCACTCCATGGAACCACCCCTTATCACCTTCGCGCACGTAGGGATAAGCTCCTATATATAAGGTTGTGGTTCTGAGCATATGCAATACCCTGGGCTGGGGCTTGGCACCAGTCCCCTCCTTTTCCGCCCTATTCACATATACACTTTATATATTAAAGTGTGGGTTATGTATAACAAGGCACATATGTGGCGTGTTGGTGTTGGGTCATTTCTCAAGGCGCTTGCTTGGTGGGTTGTTCATGGGTTCAAAACCCATGGACCCCAATACATTTTTTCAACTTTCCATTCGATGTTCTGACTGGGTGCCACGTGGCTGCCCATGCCTGGGCCACGTGGCACCACCTCATTTGCCCGAATGTTGACACGTGTCACACTGCCATTGGTCCAAGTTTGCATCATCTTCCCAGTCACATGTCGCCACTTGTCTCTACCACATCAACATCATTAGGTGTCTTTGGTGATGTCATGCTGACGTTAGCATTGACTTTTTTGCCAGTTGACCTTTGACTTTTTTAACTATTTGAGAATATGATCAGAGTGCGATAATTCTCGCATACAGAGCCCATTTGAGAAAGTAAATATACTTCCAAAATCAACACGATGAGACAGACGCAATGGCACCAGTTTCATTCAATTTCGAGAACTTTTATTTTTGAGCATTTTCTAAGCCCGAGGAGCCTCCTAGATCATTCTTCCCCACTTTGGAAGCTTTTGGACCACCAAAAGTCTTCTTTTACTTAGGTAATAAGTGAGGGTACTTCTTCCCCATTTGTTCGGTATCGTCCATCCTTTCTTCTTGGACAATGATCATATGACTAATCACAACAAACATGAAAACTGAGATAGCATTGTTTACCAAAGTAATCATCCCATCAATTGCACAATCATCTACATTCTTTGTCTCACTTAGCAACCATACACCACTAAATAACAATAAACTAATCAACAATACTAGACATGCTAATGAGAATGAAACAACATGCTTCCCCTTTTGAACATGAACAATAATCAAATTATGCAGCTGACCCTCATGCTGTACCTTTGGTGACACTTCATGACTGTTAGAAACATACTGAACCATCTCATGTTTAGCATCACTAATTTCTTGTTTTGTTACAAACATAAGTGTTAAAATTTTTCTTTCATTTACCATTCTTTTTAACTGCCCTGTAGCTGCAAAAGACCTGTCAGTTTTCATGCGATGAGCATGAACAATGTACTCTTTCCCATCTTTCTTGAAGCAATATTTATTATCCTCCCTGTAGAATATGGCCTTTCTATCATAAAGGTAGGGGCTTCCTAAGACAATTCCACATATGTCCAGTGGAACTATATCAATCTCTACTTCATCAACATAATTAGAAGTGATTGCAAACTTGATTTTACATTGCTTGGTTACTTGCAAATTGTTATCACCACATATCCATCCCAATGGATATGGTTTAGGATGTGACTTAGTTTCAAGTCCCAAGTTATTTACAACATCTTCATTGATTAGATTGGCTTGTGATCCACTGTCTACAAGAGTATCAACTTTAACATTATGTGTTATAACCCTTATGTGGAAAATTTCATTCCTTTTACACTCATCATTTACTTCAACTGATCTAGAAGAGCTAGTATTTGCAACATAATTTATACCTCGGATTCCCATAGCTACAACCTATGTCTCATCACTAGAATCTGATCCAAGATCCACTTGAACTATCGCAACTATGGTATTCTTCCTTCTGTGGTTGGAAAACTTCTTTGGCTTCAATTTAGGATGTAATACCCAACAACGATCTTCATTATGGCCTACTTTCTTGCAATGCTTGAAAGTAGGCTTCTCCTTTCTTGCTGTGGCTGTATTCTTCTCTTTCCATTTCCTTGGATCCTTTCTTTGCCAAGTATCTGTAGAAACACTATCACCAACATTCCCTTTACTTGATTCAATGTGAATGGCTTGTACACATACTTCATCAAAGTTAGAAGGATTTAGCATAAGAATAGTGTGATTGAGATAAAAATTTAAACCACCAATATACTTTAGGAGTGTCTCTTGTGTATATATAGGAATACCCAGATTTAAAGATTTCTTACGAAATATTTGAGTATATTCTTGTACACTTTGACCTTTAACTTACCTTAAACTTTTCCAATTCATCATTTCCTGTTGCATGTATGCTAATGGATATAATTGTTTCTGCAAAGCAATGATAAAGTCATTCCTGGAAGAGATTGTTTTACCATTTGTATTGAGATCATCCTTAGTTTTTATTTCCCACCATATGAGAGCTATGCCCCAATTTGAGACTTGCAAGTTGGATCTTTGTTTCATCATCAACAATCCTTTGTATCCTGCAATAGACTTCTAACTGTCTCACCCAATTATCTAGCGTTTCTGCATCTAATTCACCATCATAAGTGGGTAAGTTAAACTTTACATCTAACTTTAATAACAAAATATTAGAAGAGTGATGAGTTTTTTGCTTATCCTTGAAGTAATGTACACTTGCTTCATTATTAGATGATGAGGATGAAGGAGAAGAAGGTTCCGAAGGTCCACCACCTCCAACTCCTCCTTCTGCTCTTACTGAAGATTCACCTTCTTCAACTTTTCGATTCCTTCGTTGACCTCTTTCATGGTAAAGTTACTCTACCATGGCTTGCATCAATTTAAAGGCCTCAAAGAAATCATATTTAGATTTGTAGGGACCCAATTTTCTTGGCGAAGGCATCTCTTGCTTATGCGGTCTCCTTTGAATCTCTGTGTCAAGAGCCTCAAGTTGGCCTTCTCCTCGCTTGAGTTTTTCTCTTGTGAGCATCCAATGCTTGCAATTCCTGTCAAACCTTTAAAACCAAATTCTCTGATACCATAAACTTGATCCAAAAATGAAGGTATTACTGTTAAATTGCAAGTTAGTTTAATGTACTTTTTGCATCGGATCGTTAAGAATGCGAACTACATAAACTTATCATCTTGTTTGCAGAATATCAAATGTGACTTTTACTTGATGCTTATTAATGAATAAAGAGATCGGCCATTAATATCCATGCTGCAAATGAAGAGAGTAGAACAACAAAACAAAAAGAGAAATAGATACAAGAGGTTGATAACGAAGTTCACCAATCGTTGGCTACGTCTCAAGGCCCGCTTCCAAGTGGAGGACCTCTTTATTGCTTTTTAAAATGCTCAAAGTTCTCTTACATAGGCTCTTTGTTGTTACATAATGTTCTTCAGATCTACTGTTCAAGACCTCCTTGCTCATATTCAAGCACGCTCCATCAAATTCCTCTCAAAAACATGGCAAAAATGCCCCTCAAAACATGAGAAAAGGCCAAAATTTACAAAATGCCCCTTCAAAAACTTGCATCTAAAAGTCTCCTACAAGCTTAAAAAAGCCTAGTTTTTATAGTTTTTAAGGCTCAGATGAGGAATCCCAACTTCCCTTAAGATATGGCCTCTTTTTAGGGTCAAATCCCCCTTCAAATGGCCTCAAAATCCTCAAAAAACTACTTTCTGGGCATAATATCAGGCAAAAATCAATTCTGTAAAGTTAAAAACCCTCTTTTAATAAAAATACACAGAGTAGCCCCCTTGGGCTATGTGCGCACCCTCAAACAATGGTCACATGATTTTCATATGGCCAAGCGCTAGCCCAAAGGGCTAAGCACTGGCCCTAATATTGCGCTAACTCCTGGTCATATGGCACATATGATGTGATCACCCCCGATCGCAAGCCTAATCCAAGTGTTGGCTCCTGGTTTAGGGGTGCATTGCATGGAACCACCCCTTATCACCTCCGCACGTGTAGGGATAAGATCCTGGATATAAGATTGTGGTTCTGAGCAAATGCAATACCATGGGTTGGGGCTTGGCCCCAGTCCCCTCCTTTTCCGCCCTATTCACATATACACTTTATATATTAAAGTGTGGGTTATGTATAATAAGGCACACATGTGGCACATTGGTGTTGGGTCATTTCTCAAGGTGCTTGCTTGGTGGTTTGGTCGTGGGTTCAAAACCCATGGACCCCAATACATTTTTGAAACTTGCCATTCGATGTTCTGACTGGGTGCCACGTGGCTGCCCATGCCTGGGTCACGTGGCACCACCTCATTTGCTCAAATGTTGACAAGTGTCACACTAACATTGGTCCAAGTCTACATCATCTGCCCAGTCACATGTCACCACTTGTCTCTACCACATCATCATCATGAGGTGTCTTTGGTGATGTCATGCTGATGTCAACATTGACTATTTTTCCAGTTGACCTTTGACTTTTTTTAACTATTTGAGAATACGGTTAGAGTGTGATAAATCTCGCATACAGAGCCCATTTGAGAAAGTAAATATACTTCTAGAATCAACATGATGAGACGGACGCAATGGCACCAGTTTCATTCAATTATGAGAACTTCTATTTTTGAGCATTTTCTAAGCCTGGGGAGCCTCCTGGATCAGCACATAGCACAAAGAACAATAACACAGGATATACATGGTTCACCCCAGTGTGGGGCTACATCCACCAATCTTCTTCTTCTTTATTAGCTTCTTCAAATCTTCTTACATGCACCAATCCACAGATCCAACTCCACAAAGGACATGAGATCTCTGCGCACCTCTCTAGATCCTCCTTCCCCGGATTAGGTCAAGGAAAAAAGAAAACTAAAACCACTTGCAATTAGCTCTGCAAGTCCCACATACAATATGCACAAAGCATTCACAACTATTTTCACTTAGCAACCCTCATAGGTTCTTGCACAAAGTCGATCAGAACCAATAAATCTACTTGCACTAAGCCATTCTACTTCTTACATTCTTAGCCACTTATTTATACATTAGCAAAAGGACCTAAACATGGGTAAACCCATGGGCTGACATCTCATACCTGTTACATAAACCCAAAAAGCCCCAAAAATCTCGCAAAAAGGGTGAGGTCCCTCGATCTAAGCTTTGCTGGGTGCTTCGTCTTCGACCGGCTTGTCGAAGTCCCAATTGGTCGAGGGCCAACAGGACCCCAACACTCACCCATGACTTGTCCTGGGTCAATCTGATCTGGGTAACACTGCCTCGACTTGCTGCTTCACCAGAGCCTCCTGCTCGGTGAACTCCTGGATTACTTGCTCGGTGAAAGACCCTTCTAGGCGCTGTTCTATTGTTGCGACCACCTATTCCAACTATTATCCTTGTCCCTCGAGCTCTTCAAAAAGTTTCCAGGCTTCATCTTGCACTAGATGGAGTCTCTGTGTCACCTCCATAAATCTGCTCTGGATGGCAGTGACCTGCTACTGAATTGCGCGCTGCTCCTACGACCTTTTCATCTTCTCCATGTTGGCACAGGGGTAGATCTAGGGTTCAATGCTACAACAACACACCAAAAAAACCCTCACTACCAGCCCTTTCAGAAACACCTACGAAGCAGATGAAATCTCACTTGAGGTAGAGACAAAGGTGGTTGCAGGACTCAGGTGTTTGCAACCTTATCTGGGACACAAATATGTGATTATAATACTTAATAGAGCACTTAGCACTGTCAGTTCACCATTATTTAACCAATATCTACTCCACAAAGAAAATCGAGCATCACAACATTCACCCTGATCTAATGTGTTTAAGCACTTAGCATAAATAAATGGATCAGATATAGCAGATTCAAGCACTAAGCACATTCACCTATGTCAGATCTAGCATCCAGATTCATCATAAGAACAAAGGATAAACATATCTATCTAGCTATCTATATCAAGCACTTAGAAAATAACACATAAATACACCAACACATCGCACAAATAAGAGCAACACAACATATACGTGGTTCACCCCCACCCTGGGGCTACATCCACCAACTCTTCTTCTTTATTAGCTTCTTCAATAGGTTACAATCACAAAGCCTCAAAACCCTACTCCGCATAGGACAGAAGATCTGCGCATCTCTCTAGATCCTTCTTCCTTGCATTGTAGCACAAAGTCTTCCACAATCTGTTACAACCACTTGCACTTAGCTCTGCAAGTCTCTCACAGTATGCAAAAAGTATACAAGCCTTACTTGCACTTAGCACAACATCACCTAGATGCACTTCTCTTTTCTTACATGGCCTAGCCTTCTATTTATACATTACAAAATAGGTCTAAGCATGGGTAAACCCATGGGCCGACATTCCCAGACCCGTTACATATTCCCAAATCCAAAAAAGGACCCAAAAAGGGGCCGAGATCCCACAATCTTTGCTTCGTCTTGTGCTCCTCGTTTGACAGGATGTCGAAGTCCCCAAAAATAGGTCAACTTGACCAAGGATCTCCCAAAACTTGGTCAAGGGCCAACAGGTCCCCAACACTCACCTGTGACTCGTCCTGAGTCACTCTGATGTAGAAAGTTCTGATTCGAAAGCCTCGAGATTCTTTGACTTGTTTCTATGCTATGACCTCTTGTTCAACAAACTCTTGGATGACTGTATCGTTGATAGGTCCCTCTAGATGCTGTTCAACTATAGTGACAACCTCCTCTAGCTCTGCTCCTTGGCCTTCTACCTCTATAAACAATTGGTAAGCCTTTTTTTGTACAGGTTGGAGTTTTTGAGTTACTTCCATAACTCTTCTCTGGATAGCGTGAATCTACTGCTGGGTGGTCTACTTCTCTTGGGATTGCTTCATTATTTCCATAGCTGACAGGGGCTTTAGCTGCGCCTATATCTTTTCGGCATGATACTTCACCTCTTGGAGCTGTGACTCCAGTGCCTTCAATTTTGTATTTTCCGTGAGTTTCTCGTAGGTTTGGGCACTACGATCGGTAAGTTTCTTTCATTCCATAGAAAGGGATTTTAGTCTCTCAACTGCACTCTGGGTAGTTGCTTCTCTTTGTTCCTTCACATCCTGAGGGGTCTCGGGCACTACGCATAGTTCTAAGTCTGCAATGTGTTGCTGTAGCTACTGGATCACTTCTTCAAGATACTCTACTTGCTGTGTAACTTGATCTTTTGTCTTTATTTCTATGGCTATCATAGAGAGGAGTTCTCTATTGACTGCTTCATTTACTTTGAGTTTCTCTACGAGCAACTATTCTTTTCCTTGCTGTATCTGTTCTTTTTCTTCATCAAACTTCACTTGGAGAGCAATCTTTTCCTGTTCTGCAACACTGCATTTCTCTATGAGTACTCCTTGTACTTGTGTCAAAGCCTAGGTGGCTCGCTCTGTTTATTCATGTGCTCGTCGAAGGTGAGCTTCGATTGTATCAACTAGGCGGTGGAGTTGGGCTGGCTCATCTCCCAACTCTTGTTCTCCTGGTGCAATGGAGACTGTCCGACTGGATTGAAGGGCCTGCTATACCCCTTGAAGTTCAGTCTCAATTTGATCATACATCTCCTCTTGCTTTGCTTCTTGTTTCTCTGCTATTTCCAATGAAGCATCCCGTAGGGATGCTATGCGGAAGTCAAAGTCATTAAAGGTGAGGACAGTCTGCATCTTGGTCATGGTGGCCTTCGATTTCTTCCGGGAGGAAGGCTTTAGAGGCGAACCTTTCCTCTTCTTCAGGGATCAACCTCATCTCCTTGCTTCTGTTCAACTTCTTTGTCATTCAAATCTTCTCCATCACCTCCTTGCTCTGGCAATATGGAAGTAGTCTTCATGGATGCACTGTCTATTTCTTGGACTTCTTCAGTCTTCTTTGTTTTGCTAGGTCCGGGTGTATCCTGTGCTGTTTCTGGGCTGTCTATGTCAGATATCTCTGGGGGGTCTGCTAGAATAAGGAGGTCCAGTGACCAGTCCTTAGTGATATCCTCTAGGTCCTCTTTTGTCAGCTTGTAGTAGGACTAAAGCTGTTGCTTATGGTCATTGGTGCACATTGTGATGTAAATAAAATGTCGATTTGCACTAAACTTCATCAAAGGCCTGAACCGATGTAGAGCGTTTGGAGTCATGCGAGGCTCAGACCATATGTCTCTCTTCAGCTGGTTGTAGTAGGTATGAAAAACAACATTTTACTGCCACTGTTTATTCATATCGCTTGAATAACACAATGTACTGAACTTCACTACCAACAGTTCAAATGGCTCGATGTCGGGGAAGGTCACACCTTTTGGAATCTCCCAGGAAATAAAAGCTATAAGGATCAAGAGTCAGATGAAATTAAATTCATACCCTTGATCCTATGTTTCTCTGCAGTCGAGTTCCAACTGGTTCACTAGGTACTTCTCCCAGTTCATCTGAAGGCCTTTTGCACACTTCCCTGTGAGGTCGACTACAAAGCCGGTGACTTGGGTAGGTCGATTCTTTCTTACTAACTTCTATGAAATCAACTGACAGGAAAGGCACACTACACCACTCTGGATAGAAGCTACCTTGTAGCCTCACGTTCCCTTATCAACATCGCTGTAGGTGTCCTTGATCCTCTATGCCAGAGCGCGATCCATGGATTTTCCTGGATAAAAATCTAGTGGATCCGATCCTTGCATACTCAACCCTGTGATCCGATTGATCAACATCGGATCAATTGTGATACGATGGTTTAGCCTCAAATAGCCACCATGGTAACAAGAAAACAACATCTTGACACATGCATTCACTTCCTGGTGTCTTCCGAAGTGGGGAATATTCATGACATTCAACAAGGTGGACTGTGCGAGGTCCATAGTCCACTGTTGAGGGACGATCTTTGAGTTTTTCCCTTTAGTTCTAGTCAGGTACTTATGTGGGGTGAGCATGTTATATACTTTGTGATCTCTAAGGTTGAATTCACTGAACTTCAATGCTACAATCTTATCTTGGTCTTCTCGAACTGCGCAGATCCCCTTCGAGAGGTACGCAGTGACCAAGGCGTACTCAAAATCACTAGGTATGTTGTCTCAATTTACTACGTCGCTCAGAGGTGGTATGTAGGAGGGTAATATAGTCGGGATCAATTTGGCATTCTCTAGATCATCCCTGTGCTTGGTTCGCTTTTCATCTGATTGCCAGGATGATCCAGCTCTGCGAGCATTCGATGAAGATGCTTGCAGTCCTCTCGTCGATGATGCTTGTACAACTATATATATCGGCATGACTCTTTCAGTCATCAATTCAATGAGAACTTCTTCAACAACTTTCTCTGCAGCGCTCGACTCATCCAACATACACGCTCGGTTTTAACAATCTTAGGTTCGGGGAGTAAATTAGACACAGTAACAGGATAGAGAGAAAGAATGTGATGATAACTGTGAAAAATCAACTTAGTCTGTGAGCTCAAATTCACGGTTAGCAAAAGTGTTCTCGGTGCATGGCGCGATGGGATAAATAGGTAACTCAACAATGGATCACTTGCAATGGGTATGAAGCCTTCATTAACTCTGTTATGTCCATTATGGCACGGTCCCAACAGTCGAATGGTGAGTTGTCTGTCCATAAATGTATTTCTATCCATTCAGAGCGTCAGTCTAAGGGTTATAATGTCCCCAACAACTATATTGCTTCACCATGGCAAAGTTCCATGTGTCACTATTCTGATACCCCGACGAAGCTCCAATTTTTCAAAGTTTTGTTCTGCGAGGTTCCTTCTAGATATTTTTGCAACTTTTCAACCTTAGCCCTCTTCTTACTTAGTTTTCTAGCCTTCTTTCGAGTGAGCTTCATCTCGGTATTCCTCTTCCCATTCTTATTCTTATCTTCTTTTGGCATAGTTACTTCGCGCTGCTGAGATTATTTCAAGGGTAATATTCTTTCTTTATTTGGGATAGATATTTCAGGCTTATGTGGATCCTCCAGTGTTCTTGCAACTTCGACATCTATGTCGTTGTTGTTAAATGGCTGCGATCTGTTCTCCTGTTCTTCAATAAAGTGTGTGATCCTTCTAGTCATGAATTCTTTTAACTCTTTCTTCTTTTTCTCTAAAACTTCTTCTTCTTCTTGCCTTCTAGACTGATCTCTTTTAATCCAAGGTTTTCCTAGTAGCATAGTAAATGGTGCACTATCCTCAATAAATTTAATGATCTCAAAATCTTCTTCTGTCGAAGCTCTATTGACAGTCATAGGTAGCTTGGTAAGTCTTCCACATAGGGTTATCAATTTTCCTCTGAACAATCCCATTCCTCCCAGTGAAGGAATCATAACAGGATTTCCTAAAGGTTCCCAAGTTCTTTCTGTCATAATATTCACCTGTGTTTCCTCATACAGAACACAATCAACATCGAAGTCTCCTATTCTTGCTTCAATGCATTTTTTTTTTTGAAGATCTCTGATAATATGACATGTCGGTGGTCATTCAGGTTTTCTTTATTCTGTAGCAATACTTTCTCTAATTCTTGATGGGATTCTACCGTAACCTTAGTTTCTAGATCTGCCTTAGGGTTTTCTTGATTCAGATTCATTCTTTCAACCTTAGCAATCATTCAAGGGAAATCCAATACTTCATAGTCCATAGCTTTACAACAAAGGCAACTAGGTCTCCCCCCAGGGAATTCCTTAGCGAGATGTCTTGGTTTTATGCAACTGTAACAGAGGGTTAATCCTCTCTTTCTTTTAAATGATCCCCAGCTTTTCCTGTACTGCACGCTAGGATCATAGGAGCTAACCTGCAACAAATTCTTTCTAGGATCCTGCATCCATTTTTTAGTCCAAACATTCTTTCTATGCATAGGTATAACATATCTTTCACTATTCTTATCAGATCTACTCATATCAAATCTTCTTTCATCTATTAATGCCCTAGTTTTCAAGTTAGGACAGAATCTATCAAACATACCTATATCCATACTGTTGAAGAAAAAATTTCCACTTGTCTTACTCGTACAGAGTACAGACCTTTCAGATCTAAAATTTTTCAATATTCTTACCTTTATAAGAGCACAAAGCTTGCAGATCTCACCTATTTTAATAAAAAAATCTCACTTTTACCTTTCTCAGAGCATAAAGATTTCAGATCTTACCTCTTTTATCCAGATTAGACTTCTTTTCCTTAGCACAAAGCTTGTCAAACTAAGTAGAGTACTGCGCACTAGAGCAACAGATCTACGCACAGAGCTTTCACAATTTCAAATCGGATCTTTGCACAACTTCTTCTTCCTCAGTTCCCAACAATCACAGTTTCAAGTCTCGAAAATGAAACCATTTGTTGGCATAGGGATAGATCCAGGGTTCAACGCTACAACAATGCACCAACAAAACCCTCACTACTGACCCTTTTAGCAACACCTGTGAAGCAGATGAAGTCTCACCCGAGGTAGAGGCAGGGGTGGTTGCAGAACTCATGTGTTTGTAACCTTAGCTGGGACACAAATTTGTGATTATAATATTTAATAGAGAACTTAGCAACGTCAGTTCATCATTATTTAACCAATATCTACTCCGCAGAGAAAACAGAGCATCACAACATTCACCCTGATTTAATGTGTTTAAGCACTTAGCATAAATAAATGGATCAGATCTAGTAGATTCAAGCACTAAGAACATTCACCTATGTCATATCTAGCATGAAAATTCATCATAAGCACAAATCATAAATAGATTTATCTATCTATCTATATCAAGAACTTATCAAATAACACATAAATACACCAACACATCGCACAAAGCAGATCAACACAACATATACGTGGTTCACCCCCACCCTAAGGCTACATCCAACAACTCTTCTTCTTTATTATCTTCTTCAATAGGTTACAAGAATAGAGCCTCAAAAACCTACTCCGCATAGGACAAAAGATTTGCACAGCTCGCTAGATCCTTCTTCATTGTGTTGTAGCACAAAGCCTTCCATAATCTGTTACAACCACTCGCACTTAGCTCTGCAAGTCTCTCACAGTATGCACAAAGTATCTATAAGCCTTACTTTCACTTAGCACAACATCACCTAGATGCACTTCTCTTTTCTTACATGGCCTATCCTTCTATTTATAAATTACAAAATAGGCCTAAGCATGGGTAAACCCATGGGCCGACATTCCCATACTCGTTACATATTCCCAAATCCCAAAAAGGACCCAAAAAGGGGCCGA
>JASDQU010309438.1:54248-67009 GCA_032191745.1 Picea mariana
ATAGGTAGGATCACTGAGAGAAACACAATCACAAGATACACAATATTTATCCTGGGAAACCCTCATGGGGGAGAAAACCCAACAAAACTAACTTAATATAGATAGCCAATACAATGCCAAGACAATGAACCAAAACACTAGAGAATATCCAACACTGAGCAATGCGCCTCTCTCTTCCTTCTTCTCCCAATTGCAGCCCCCAAACTTGCGCACTGGATGAGCGAATGAGAGAAAGTATAATGAGGCACTGACTTCCTTTATTTATACAAACTAGCAGGTGTTGAAAAGGTGTTTCTGCACTGGGTAGTGCTGACTTGTCTTCTTAGTGGTTAAAACCACTTTAATTATCCTGGGGGCCGACTTCTCAATTTGCATATTATATTTAGGGTTTGACCCATCTACAAAAGGGGATTTGGTCAATTACAATGCCTGATATGATCAATATAAAAAAAGGGATTGATCTAATGAATAACAACTCAATAATAAATAGAATACTCTTTGTAGTTACAATATTTCAACAGTCGCCACCTTCTTCATGAAGATATCTGAAATCAGAGATCAGTTGGGTGCCATTGGAGAGATCATCTCAGATAAATATCTTGTCATGTTGACCCTTAATGGTCTTCCAAGCCATTGGGATCCATTCATTCAGAGTATTAGTGGGTGATAGAAATTGCCTAAGTTTGATCAATTATGGGCAAATTGTACTCAAGAGGAGACCAGACTTGCTGCCAGAGGTGCACAAAGTTCCCATCATGATGAAAGTCATTCCCTTGCTTCTCATGCAATGAAAGGAAAAGGAAGAGGACGAGGTTCCAACAGATCATTTAAAGAGAGAAATCCCAGACTAGCTCCCCAACACAAAAAGGAGGATCTTTCAAAGATTCAATGCTTCAAATGTGAGAAGTTTGGCCACTATACCAGACAATGCTGCTTGTGGAAGAATAATAAGCAACATGCCTCCATCGCTGATGTAGACCGAGATCCACCCCAGAAGAAGTCCAAGAAAGCAAACAAGGACGATGAGGATTTCTTCTTCATTTCAACCCTCTCAGGTGCGATTCCTACTAGTAGTGATATTTGGTTAATTAAAAGTGGTGCTTCCAATCATATGAATGGATGTAGAGAGAACCTCACTGATCTATTAGAGAAAGACTCTTAGTTGCATGTTATACTTGGTGATGATGCCAGTTATACTGTGAAGGGATATGGGGCCATTTCCTTCCAGTTAGACTCTAGTACCCCACTTCATTTGAGTGATTTATTGTTTGTACCGGGGATGAGAAGGAACTTTGTCTCTATTTCAGCCTTGGAGGACAAAGGCTACAAGCTTGTCTTCTCTGATGGAAAGGTTCTTTCTTGGCACAAGAACGCTAGTATAGGGTCAACCTGTGTGATTGGTGTTTGAGAAGACAATTTGTAGAAATTGACAGTCTGACCAGTTCAGGCCCTGGTGCATGATTCTACGAGTTTGAGTGAGTTATGGCATATGAGACTTGGTTATTTACATTATAGAGATCTTCCCGCTCTGGGGAATATGGTGACACGTCTTCCAACACTTTGTATAGAGCGTGATGGAATTTGCAGAGGCTGTGCTCTTGGCAAGAATGCTAAGGGGTCTTTTCCAAGTAGTAACAACAGATCCAAGGGGATCTTTGACCTGGTGCATTCAGATTTGTGTGGGCCTATGAGAGTTGCTTCATTGAGAGGATACTTGTACTATGTGATCTTCATTGATGAATACTCCTAAAAGACTTGGATTTACTTCTTGAAGTCCAAGGTATCTGAAGAAGTCCTTGGTAGGTTTCAGGAGTACAAAGCATAGGTTGAGAACCTGATTGGAAAGAAGATCAAGATATTGAGATCAGATAATGGAGGAGAGCACACCTCCAAGGGTTTCAATGATTTCTATGTTGAGGTAGGGATCAAGAGGGAGGACATTGTTCCTTACAACCCCCAACAGAATGGGGTTGTAGAGAGAAATAATATGTCTATTGTTGAGGCAACACATGGGATGATTCATGATCATAGTTTACCTATGTTTTTGTGGGCAGAGGCATCCATGACCACTGTGTATGTTCAAAATAGGAGCCCTCATAAGATTTTGAAGAATATGACTCCCGAGGAGGCCTTCACTGGAGTGACATCTGAGGTTTGACACTTCGGGAGATTTGGGTGTCATGTTTACATTCACGTACCCAAGGAGAAAAGGACAAAGTTAGACCCTTCAAGCAGGAAGGGTACATTGCTGGTGTGAATCTTCAAAGGCATATTGGATCTACATCCTAGGTTAGACACATATTGAGGTGAGCAGGGATGTTTCCTTTGAGGAGGAGGTAGCCTTCAGGAGATCTAGAGGATCTCACATGGATATTGATAGTGAGAGGCAGTTGGATATCATATCTTCTCTCCCTCACCCTTCAACAGTTCAGAGGGAGACAATTAAGCCCATGGAGACAGTTGAGCTTGTTGATCCAGTTGATCCTGTGGATCATGTTGATGTTCCCATAGATATTGCAGTAGGCCGAAAGAGGCTTGCATGGGCTTGTCAAATTTTGCAGGAGGTAGAGGGACATACAACTCCCTGTGGTACTTTTAGAGAAAGTAAGAGACCTGAGAGATTCTCGAGCTATGTTTCAACAATGAGCTACATCATTGATTCTGAGCCTTCCTATTATGAGGAGGCATCTAGTTAGCTAGTACGGAGAGATGCCATGATGGAGGAGTATCAGTCCATCATGAAGAATGATGTGTGGGATATTTTTCTAAGACCTGAGGGGAAGTTTATGGTGACTTCCAAGTGGATCTATAAGATGAAACATGTAGCTGACAGGAGCATCAAGAAGCACAAAGTGAGATTTTTGGCTAGAGGATTCTCTCAGGTAGAGAGAATAAACTATGAGGAGACATTTGCTCCTGTTTCTTGGTACACCTCCATTCAAACGATCAATGGCCTTGCTTCAACCATGGGTTGGAGATTACATCAAATGGATGTAAAGACAACCTTCCTCAATGGAGAAATTGAGGAAGAGGTGCACATCGATCAACCATACAATTTCGTGATTCATGGGAAGGAGTCCCATGTGTGTAGGTTGAAGAAGGACCTGTATGGAATCAAGCACGCACCTCGAGCTTGGTATGCGAGGATTGATGGATACTCGATGAGTTTTGGTTTCAACAAGAGTGTTGTTGATTCCAAATTATATTATAAGATTTTTGATGGTGAGTCCCTGATTTTGATCTTATATGTTGATTATTTGTTTCTCACTGGAGCATAGCACCTCATTACTTGGTGCAAGCATGAGTTGGCCTTTGAATTTGAGATGAAGGATCTTGGCATGATGCAATATTTCTTGGGACTAGAGGTGTGGCAGAGAACCAATGAGATCTTCCTGAGTCAGGGGAAGTATACAATTGAGATTCCAAGGAGATTTGGGATGTTCTATTATAAGTCCATGGCCACACAGATGGCATCGAATTTGAAGAAGTTGAGTGATTCTTCTTTTGATTCAGACCTGATTGATCTGATTATGTAGTGGCGACTGATTGGATCATTGATGTATCTAGTTAACACTAGACCAGATATTTTCTATGTAGTGAGTGCACTTAGCCAATTCATGAGTCAACCAAGACAGATACATTGGGTAGCATCCAAGCATGTGTTGAGATACTTGCGAGGCACAATTGAATATGGCCTTATATATGCTTCTAGTATTGACATGATATTGCAGGTATACGCTGATTTTGATTAGGTAGGGAGCACAATTGACAAGAAGAGCACCTCAGGGTATTGCTTCAGTTTGGGGTTTTCCATGGTTTCTTGGTGTAGCAGGAAACAAACTTCTGTGGCTTTGAGCACCGTAGAAGCCGAGTATATTGCAGTGTGTAAGGCAATGCGAGAAACAATGTGGCTTCAGAATCTCCTTGCAGGATTGTTTTGATAGATGTTGGATCCCACCATGATTCATTGTGATAGCTAGAGCTGTGTGAAGCTCTCAAAGAATCCAATATCTCATGACAGATCGATACATGTTGAGATCAAGTTTCATTTCATTAGAGATATGGTGTAGAGGAAAGCAGTACTGGTGCAGTGCCTTGTTACATATGAAGATTTTAGATGTTCTCACCAAGCCCCTTTCCAAGTCAAAGTTCGAGTACTTTAGTGATAAATTTGGAGTGGTAGAGAATTCCCCTCTCAATGAAAGGGAGTGTTGATGATTGCAGCTTTGAGAGACATTCTCCAGGTCGTACTCCTCGATGGACTGAGATGGGTTGTCTTGTGGGTGATACTCCTCGATGGACTGAGATGGGTATGACACTTATCGATGGACTGATAAGTTGTACTGGGATGGTGCCCAACGACCCTTGGGGTGTAATCCATGTGGTCGAGACATTCTCAAGGCCGTACTCCTCGATGGATTGAGTTGGGTTGACCTGTGATGACACACTGGGTTCGTTCCCAACAATCATCGAGGTGTAGCCCATGTGGTTGGGATATTTCTCAGGTCATACCCCTCAATGGACTGAGTTGGGTTGACATGTGGACACTGTGTGGTTATAGCCCTAGGGTTCTCTAGTGGGTTGTGGCCCCTAGACGATATGAGAATATCCACATTGGTTGTAGCCACGTGTGATGAGATGGAGGAGACCTTTCACTATGACGCCAGAGAAGGAAGAAGGCCCAAGCCTTGCGCAGAAGACCTAAAAGCCCAAGTCGCGCTATTGAGTGGCACCACATAGTTCACATTATGGACTTGTATATATAGAGAGCCATCTTCCATTTGGAGATCATCGCTTTGGATTCATTCTCTCTTGTGTATTTTTCTCTCTTGGACCAGTGCGCTATCTTTGGAGTGTAGCATTATTCTTCTTTTGGTCTTGGATCTTCTCTTGGACAAATTATTCTAGTGAAAGGTTGTTGGGTTTTCTTCCCTTGTGCAGAAGGGTTTCCCAGGATAAATCTTGTGTATCTTGTGCATGGTTCTCTTCTTGTGATCTTGATTATTTATTGCAGCTATTATATATGGTTTATGCTTCATCTATGCTTCTTCTAATGTGAAATGCTAAAGAAAGTTAATGAAATCTGAATAGGAATAAAATTCAATATTTTCCTTATCAATTCCAAGAAATGCCAAGACAAAACTCTAGCTACCAAGCAATTTTCATTACCAAAGCAAAGAAAAAGAGCCTCCAAGAGTAGTGCACGAATTCACTTCATTAGACAAGATAAAAACCATATCAAAAGAGAGAGAGTGAATTTTCCCAAGGGGGCGCAAATTTCAGCAAAGTAGTCCTCTCACAATTGGAGAGCCATGATAAAAATGAAATAGAATTTATCTCTATTTATAAAAATCCTACTAAAAGTGTTTGTCCACTTAATTTTAGGGTAAACCCCAAAGTAAGGGGGCAACAACCCTTACTTTGTCCCTTTACATTATAAAATTCATATTTAACCTTAAAAATGCACATAAGAAACCCTAAAGTGACGTCATCCCTCTTCTAGGGTGATGTTTTGGCATCATGAGAAGGAAATTGGGCTTGGGCGTGACACGTTGGGCCTCCAAAGGCCATCTCCTCAAGAGTTATGATCTTCAAGGTATTCCTCTCCATCCAAAGATGCCAAGTTTCAAGCAACAACAACACCACCACCACCCTAGCCCTAGGGTGACGTCAACCTCCTCAAAAGTGAAGTTTTAGCCTCAGGAGAAAATCATTGGGCTAGCAAAGGGATGGGATAGGTATTCCATGGTGTCTCCTCATGCCTCCAAGAGCTAGCATCATCGTTCGGTGCATGGGCAGGGTATCCAACATGTGGGATTCAATCCCCAAGGAATCCAAAGTTGGTTTTGTTCTTCCAAAACTGTCCACCAACTAGGTCCTGCAAAGACAATGAATACTCTCTCCAGGGATCTCAAGTCAAATGCATCATGATAAGTAAATCAAGTCAATAAAAGATCCATCTAACTATGTACATCAAAAACTAGCAAAGAATGATGATAGACTGGCCCATTGGGTAGCGGTGCATCGGGGGTTAGATTGATGGGATGCTTGACCTGATAGTGCAAAGGTACCCCAGTGGGTGATGAGAAGATGTCTTTTTATTCTTCCATGACCTTATCCACTTGCTTCTGCTGTGTGGAGAGGTCGGTCACGGAGGCCATGGATGTGGCTACCACCTTTCACTCACTCTGAGAGGGAATCATGAAGAAGACAAACTTCCCAGTCTAATAAATGACCTCATGCATTGCTTGTCAGAGATCAAGGAAATAAAACTAGGTGGGGCTACCTCAGGTATCCTGTACAATTTCCTATTCAAAGTAATAATAACACTGTGAGGTCTAGACTCATATACAACATGACGTTTCCATAAATAAGTTTGGCCAAAAATAACATCACAAACTTCAGTGGGAGCAACATCACACAATACCTCATCTTTGAATGGCTTGATGTCGAATGACAGACGACACTGTTGGATGACGCGAAGATCGCTTCCTTGACAGAGCGATCCAATGGTGTAGGGATGCATGTGAGACTTTGTCGGTAGGGATGGCCACTTGATGACCTCTGATGAGATGAGGTTCTTCTAGCTACCACTATCAACGATGAAGTGCAATAGACTGCCTTTCACCCACATCTGTGAATGAAAGAGTTGCTCGCCTTCCTCTGGTTCATCAGGTTCGTCGGGATGGATCTTGTTGGTAGAAATGATGGCACTCGGTTTTGCGTCAATGATCTGTCTCCCCCTTTATGGTTCTAACTCAGATTCAGAACCCACATCTGATTCAAATTCTTTTACCTCAGCCACCAATCACTTCTTTGAGCGGCAATCAACAATGTTATGCCATGGGCTCTTATGGAAGTCACACCACTTCTTGGTATCTTTCTTCATCTTCCCATTATCCTTATTTTATTGCAGCTTGGACTAGTTATCCTGAGGTTTCCCATATTTTATCTATCCTTTGTTCTATGGGTTGGGGCTTCCCTTTCCGTGCTTTTACTGTGAGGGGTTCCCAGACCCAAATTTCCGCATCTTTTGTTTAATCTTTTGCTCTATTTTGACGACATATCGATAGGCTGTGCCCAAGGATGAGATTTCCAAAAAATCCATTTCTGTCTGGATGTATCTATGCAGACCTCCATAGTACTTGAGCACCATATATCGCTAAGAATATTTGATACCCAACTTGGTGTGCAAGTTATGGAAGACATTGGTGAACTATGGAACTGTTTGGTCTCTTTCCTATCGAAGTGTTGTCCATATAGTATATAAGTTGTCATAAATTCCAACAGGGTGGTATTGTTCCTTAATAGCATCCCTGAAGGAACCCTAACTGGGTGAAAATGAAAATAATGTTGATATCTCTATTTCCTTTCGCTCACAGAAAGTATCCCACCAATCTTTGAGATGGGGGATGACCTTGAGGAGCTCAAATGTAATCTTTTTCCTATCGGAAAAGTTGTGGATAGAAAAATACCCTTCTAGAAGGTTTAACCATTTAGCCACGGTATCCACATCTATTTGACCTTCAAATATAGGAATATCAAAATTGATCTGTACCTTGAAGGGGGCGGCGCCTCTGCTTGAGGTGGATGTGTCGCTTGTTGACAATTGTCGAAGGATTTGTGCAAAGTTGTCCATCATCTCATTCCTTTGTCGCTTAAGGGATTCCTCGAGCAACATTTTGAAATGATTTATTGTCCCATTTTTTTTCTTTTCTCCCACCATGGATGGTTTCTTGGGCGTGAGAGAGAAATTTTCCTTAAGAGAAACAAGCTCGAGACCCAACTCTTTATACCCTGACCGCGTTGGGGACATGCATTAAAAAAAAACGACAAGGAGAAGGTCGCTCTGATACCACTGATCCATATTTATGAGTGGAACAAAATGAAACCAGAGATTTATAATATTAACACTGAGACATAGTGAAAAATAACAAAGATACAATAAAACTTGATTTCTATTAAATAAGAAATATGTTGAAAACCATAAAATGCAGACTGAAAACAAACTTGCTAGAATGGTGGCAACTTATCTCTGAGAAGATATGTGACAACTACGCTCATTCGCAAGAAGATGAGTACAATGAGGCTCTGAAGGCCTTTTTACAATAAACATGAATGCCACAACCCTATAAATCCAAAAACCTAAACCTAGGAGATGAAGCGCCAAAAGTCATATGGGCCCCGTTGGGGTAAGTTAGTACATCAACTTCCCGGGGTCGTAACTTTTGCAAACGATCTCTGTTTAGGGCGCACGATAGCGTGATGGAAATGTATTGATGCGGATATTCATTTAGGGGGATCATTTAGATCCATTGGCCGTCATTGAGGTGCCTGATTGTTAAAAAACATCATTTGGGCCCTCAAAATGGCCCTGAAAGTTTGGGAATCGAAAAACTGTTAAAAATAGTAAGTTGCCAAAAAACATGTTTTGAGCCAGTTGCAAAAGGTGGGTGGCCATCGAGATCCTCCTAGATTAGGCTCACCCTGATGCAATGCATACTATATTAAATACCCAATGAGCACCTCTTCCTATGCATTGAATACATGTACGAACCAGTTTGGTTCCTTTAACACGACCACGATGAATTATTATTAAAAAAGCAATGCGTCCTTCAGAACACCTTGAAACTGTGGCACAATAGGATTCTACCCACATTGAAACATTTCACTTCATTAAATACACCTATAGCTCAACGATATATCAAATTTAACCTAGTGGTGCACGAATTCTAACGAACAACATTGGGGCGTACCCAAAAAATAATGCCCCGATGCGTCATTGTTCAAAGGCACTGCCATATTTTATGAAAAACATACACACACTGAATCAATCACTTCGGTGTTGTTTAACATTATGCACCATTGTACTTCACTCAACTAATTGCACTGCTAAGATAACGAATTATAAAATTTAATGTAGGGGTGCAACCATTGTAATCTAACGCACTGGTAATGTATACACAAATGCACCGGGACATATATTGCCCAATTTGGCATAGCTCAGAGTCTCACTGGACGCCTTGTTCTCGTTGTTATATCCTTTACAATGTGATGTGTCCTTCAAAAATCCTTGAAGACGACGCCAAAATGGGATTCTACCCGCACCAAAACATTTCACTTCATTAATGACACCGCTAGCTCAACGTTGTATGAAAATTGAACCTAGCAATGCACAACTTTTACCCAATCGCACTGTTGTGAACCAGATACAATGCCTTGGTACGACAATGTTCAAATGCACCACCGTACTTTATAAAAATCATACATGCACCAAATAAATTGTTTCGGTGCCATTTAGCATTACCCAATGATACACTTCACTTAACTAAGGGCACCACCAACATAACGATTTATATAATTTAATGTAGTGGTGCAACCATTGTAATCCAACGCACCATTAATGTATACAAAAACACATTGGGACATATATTGCTTGAATTTTCATAGCATGACATCTCATTGGATGCCTCATTCTAAGAACTATATCCTTTACAATGCATCAATGTTTTATACATCGATGCTCCACTATTTGGGTAGTGCCGGTGCGTTAATAGTAACCCGTTGCACTGCTTCAACTGGGATATTGAATTTTAGCTTAGAAGTGCTCATTAGTCGACCAAGCACACCAATGTCGTAAAGACAATGTCACTAGTAGATAACATGTTGGTGCTCTTGTAGACATGGGGCACCAATGCATTCAATTTAACAAAGGGCACAATGGATTTGTGTGCTATAAATTTGAGCATTGCAGTGCATCTTTGTTAACGAGATGAACCAAGAATAATAAAAGCACTTCATCGATGCAAGTATTCCTATGTGAAGAACCACTTAGTGGTGTTTTTACTTTGCGATAACACATCGATYGTGTGGCATATGARCTATTTGGGGYGCACCGGTTCATTTTAAAGATTTCTTTGCAAAAAAAAAAAAWRAWTTTGGATTTTTTTAAATACATGTGATTTATATATGTATTTGTTTTATAATTTAAATTTAATTTGTCTTTATATGCGTGCGTAACAATATTTGTATGTGAACCAAAGACTACGACGACGAGAGMARGAGAAGGCAGGGTGATGGTGGGTCGAGACATATACTTTTGTGCRTGAGGGGGAGGCCAGGGAGAGGGATAAGAAGGATTACCCTCTCCCTATTTCACAACATATTCATGACCTTTTGATGGATATTGGCCTCTTGAATTTTTATCAGGAGGGAAGATCCATTAGGGGGAACTCTGCATTGTTACGACAGTTGATCAGTCAATGGGATCATGGGAGACAAGGGATCATGGCTGGTCCAGATATGTGGTCCATTTTTGGCCCATCGTAATGTAATTCCCCCCAAGGAATGTAATGTGGGTCAATAGATTAGGTTTTTAGATGTCACAAGATTCTATATATTGTAATGTAATGGTGAATCTAATACAATGAGAGCTAGAAGTGTGGCTTTAAAGATTTGTTGGTTTTCCTGGTTAAGGGTTTCACAACAAATTTATGAGTACTATGTGTGAATGCTATTGAATTTGAATGTAACTATATCTCAATATTTAATAATAAAAATGAATACACAGATCATATCTTTAATTAGAAATGGAAATGAATGGAAGAGAAAGGATGACTTATGGAAGGTTGGGATGCTCATAACTATTTCCATACAAGGGATATTTAGTAGGCATGTCGGTCATGGATCATAACTCTGTCTACATTAAAGATTGATTTTTCACAATAACAATCGACATAATGGATGCTGTTTTGTATTATGGTTTATGGAAGGTTGGGATCTTCATAACTATTTCCATACAAGGGATATTTAGTAGGCATGTCGGTCATGGATCATAACTCTACATCTACATTAAAGATTGATTTTCACAATAACAATCGACATAATGAATATTGTTTTGTACTATGGTTTCAAGTTAGGAAGAACAATTCTAACATACCATTTTGTCTAGGTACCATACTCATGAAAATGATCCCTCTATATCCCATTAGATGGAAAGAAAAAGATATCCTAAAAAATTGTTCCAAAAATGCATTAAGAAAATGAGTGATATAAATTAGAAATGGATCCAAAGTAAGAATATAAATTGTATTGGTACAATAATTCAAGGTATTTCTAAATTTGTCGATAATCCGTGTATTAGAAGATGAACCAAACTAAACCTTCGGTATTGAAAAATTAAATGATAAGGTTCATAGACTTTCCATATTGAAAAGGAAAATGATAAGTTATTGAAAAGGAGAATGATAAGGTTCATAGACTTTCCATATTGAAAAGGAAAATGATAATTTATTGAAAAGGAGAATGATACGGTTTATAGACTTTCCATATTGAAAAATCAGATCATAAAGTTAATAAATTAATGAGTTTGGTTTATCAAATAACTTGATTTTTATTAGTTTCTCACTAATGATATGGTAGAATTAAAATGGTCAATCAATCAAATTAAAGAAAAAAATGGTTAATATATTTCAAATTAAGAAATTATACTAAATTTTCAGAATATTGGGGGCTCAATAACGAAAGCATCATATAGATTCATTCTATTTAAGAGTATCACATGTCACTTACAAAAAGTTGAACCTAACAACCATTCCTCCCAACCACCTAAGCTACATCCAATATACATTATATTTAGCAATTTTATAACAAACAAATGCTTGAGTGGTTAATTGTAACATGAGAGAGTGGGTTGATAAATACCTGGGTTGATAAATACGTGGGAGATCGATTGTGTTGTCCCGTGAGATTGATCGGATTTGATGTCTGGGAGACCTCTATTAGTCTGGTCATATGTCTTTTCTGCATACGCCATACTGTTGTTCGCTTAAGCCGATTGAGGCCATTAAGTGGCATTTTATTTTGGAGAATGCAAAGCAATGGAAGTCAATCCGGTTAGAGAAATGCTTCCGAGGAATGGAGGCATAATGCCGAGAGAGACGAGTGCGATCGTAGAAAATTAGAAATGAGACTGGAGGGATAAAGATTCATTCTATAATCACCATCAAATAAGGGAGTGAGATTCAATCTATAATCGCCATCAAATCATCTTGGAGGAGGAGAAATTCCTTCTCTTTGATGAGGAGGATGATCTTTGGCAGCCCGGGAGAAGAACGAAGCCATCAGGAATTTTGTTGGGGTCTAGGTTAGGTAGTTCTCGAATTCTGCTTCTTTTATTGAAGGGTTCTAAGAAAATATTACAACCATTCTTCGTCATCTCTCTTCTTTTGGGAATTTCCGTTTCCTGAAATAAAGCAATACTATAATTTGAAATACTATAAAACATATTTGATTATTTTTCAAGAAGAAGAAGAAATATAATCATTACAGAAATGGAGAAGTTTGTTCTTGTGTTTATATCATCAGAAAAGGTGTACATGTTCAACTAAATATTTTTTTTTTTAACTCTATTTTTTAAAATCTCTTTTGTAACCTGGGATCGAATCACACAAGGTGGACGAGGATAATGGCGATAATTAGGAAACTTGTTGGTCAGAGGAGATCAATGCTAATTCCAAGGCTGTGAATAATACTATTACTGCCTATTAGACTAATTTCTCAAATTTTCATTTACTAAGATAAGGAACCTTAACATTTCAATAAAAAAACATGGAAATACAAAGAAATCTAATAAATACCAAAATTCTAGAGATATTATTCTGTTTATATCCTATCATTTCTCGAAGACATTTTGTGTTCATATTATCTATTTTGTGTTTATATATGTTCAATTGAATATCCATTAACTAACTAGTACTTTT
>JASDQU010309439.1:9325-58754 GCA_032191745.1 Picea mariana
AAACCTCCTAGTCTCCTATATATACCAAGGAGACATTTTCATTTTGAATCATCTTGTACTTGAACATTTAAGTGGGGTAAAAGGAGGTTTCCCCCTCGAAGAGGCTTATTATTTGAAATTATCTCTTTTTCAAGGCGTTGAGTACTTTTCCTGAAGTTTTTCTATGCTATATTGATGTTTGGTTCTTAACATCTAGTGGCTGCCCTGATCATAGCCTCACTAACTTTCAACTGTGATGTTAAGTGGTGTGACTTCTGATCATGGTCATACTGAGGTGCCATCTCAGACCCCTCACTGCTAGTGTCAGTCCTGCTAGTGCCAACTCTAGAATCCCCAAAAACACTCTCTGCATAAGATGACATATTGAAATATCCACTGTCTACTGTGCTGCTGGGTACTCCTGTATGCCACTGCATCCCATCACTAGATGCCATCTCCTCCTGACTCACACTGTATCCTGTATGAGCAGTCATATCCTTCTGTGCACTCAACCTGCTACTATCATCTGCGCCTAGATCCCATAGAGATGTATCCAGACACATGATATGGTCATCCTGACTGCTAAGAAGTGCATCCTCATCAATGAGGACTGATCCCAGAAGTAAGTGCTCCATCAACATGTCAGCCTCTACAATCTGATCAACTAATGGAGTCTCCAATAGTTGTGACTCAATCTCCTCAGGCTGATCTGTATGTGTAAGGTCCCTTGTCTGTACTCCCTGTACCTCCTGTATCTGTGGGTCTACCTGTCCATGGTGTGCATCCCTCACACTAAGCTCATCCATCATACCTAACGTGCCACCAATCTCCTCATGTGACGTGGCTATCTTGGGTGTCTGAACAGGTGACAGATGTGTCACGACCCCCATAGAAAGCTCATCATCTCTAGGTGCTAACACATGTGACTCCTCACTAGTGTCACCACTCTGCTGAGGCATAAGGTCATCAATGGTATGTGATGTGTCTTCTGAGACACTGGGGCTATCGTCCTATCCATCCAGCTACCTATCCACTACACAAGGTTCATCCTCCTCCTCAAGTGTGCAAGCATCACTAGTCTCTGTGCAAGAGTCATCATCACTATCCTCTGAGGTAGAGTCACTATCACTAGCCTCTGTGCAAGAGTCACTATCATCATCTGACTACTCTGAATCCACATCTAGCACTCCATCCTCACACACCTCACCCTCACTGTCATGACATGCCTCAATAATGTGCTCATGATCTTTACCCCCGCACCTATGATCTAGTTCCCACGGCCCCTTGCAACTATGGCAAGGTTGCATGCTCCTACTAGGCGTGAGGTTTCTTCGTTCTTCCCACCATATAGCTGCTTCTTTTTTCTTTTCACTTGCTATGATCATCCCCTGTAAAATATCCCATTTGCTCCAATGGGGATTTCTATAGGCTACATATTATAGGAAGGTTATTGTAGCCTTAGTTTCCTTGCTAAGGCCATCATACATGATCTCCAACCATGGTATCTCAAAGGCTATCTTATCCACTTCTTTCCAACTATCCATTTATCCCTATGGAAGACCCCCAGCGTTTGCAGGATTTAAGATCTGATACCACTGTAATGATCCCTAGTCATTATGCAAGGATCATCACTGTTTTGGTGTCTTTTTAAAACTTTTCCTGAGTGAGGTATTTCGTCAAACACTTTGCTGATCTACCTTTTAGATGTGTTTATATGTGTGTATGCAGCAAATAACAGAAAGAGATAACCATGGAACATACCTCAACCATATGCAATAATATAGACAAGCCAAAACATTTCAATTCTTCTTTATTCATAAAATAGAGAAACCTGCTACAATGAAGATGCTGATTTGGAATGCTCAATAGATGGCCAAGAAGATAGACAATAGATAAGAGATGCTACAAAATTCTCCTGCTAATACAAAAGATGCCTCCAAAGGCTGAATAAGAAATGAAGATCAATACAAGCAAATTTGAATGCCAAACTCTCCAGCTGAAGAATGCCAAACTAGGTGAAGTCTCGGGGTCAGATCTGACGTGTCACCCCTCCAAACGGACTAGATCTAGATCTCAAAAATGCCCTCCTTCTCTTCAATTCACCCCACTGCTCAAGAAATAATCTGAGCCATAAAACTGTCTCAGAAAGCACTAGATATGATGTCCAAGGCCCTGCAATGAAAACCCAAGTGATAGAATCCTCAACGGCCCTTCCAATCTCCTACAATGAATCTCTCTCCAAAGATGGTGCACCCCTCTTGCTGCAATCCCTCAACTGGTGCGCCCTCTCTCTATCTGCACATGAAACTGATGTAGAATCCTCCTGCAACTGAGTAGATATAGAACTAGAATGGTGTGGGAGAGTATTGCATCTCTGATACCAATCTTGGGACAAGATAGGTGGAATCTTTCACCACCGAATCGTCCTCTAGGGTTTGTTATGTCAAAACCCTCAAAACCCCCAAGAGATGGGCTCACTAGATAAATCCAGATATCAAACTGATAAACATACATGAATCCTGAGTAGAGGCCCTTGCCTTCCTTTTATACTTTTTGGCTAAGCTTGTCCCTCCAAAGTGACTTTCATTTTATAATATTTAATTAATTAAATAAATCACTTTAATTAATTAATTAACCTTTTTACCTCTGAAAATCTCCTTATATCTCCTTGCGGCTTCCCTAGCCACTGAAAGTCACTTCTATCCATCCCATCCTATAGTGTTTCTCCTCCCGATTCCAATGAGCTATTACATTGAGAGGTTCCTCCAAGTAATGTGCCCAAAATGACCTCTTCAGTGATTTTAATTAACTTATAGCTCAAAATAGTCAAAATCATGGAAATCGTCGGAATGGAATGAAATCAAAGCTAACCTATGTGGAATGGCTCATAATGATGGAATATGATGATAAATGCCAACAGGACCCCACAATGCCTCTCAAATACCCTTGTACTCACTATAACATCCATCTGGATACTCTGGTCATCATAAGTTTATGCCCTGTGATGATGTCCCAAAGTGGGGACATTACATCCTGACACTTAACCTTCTACACGATGATTTTGTTTCCTTGTCTCCCTTTAAAGTATTTCAATCTACATCCTCCTTTGAAGTGTTCAAAGGTGTTATCCCTCCTAAGCTTTAACCTGTAAACTCAAGTCTCAAAAAGGACTCCTGCATGCACTCCTTGCGACAATCTTTCAAATACTCCTGGGTATTTGATCTTTCGATTCTGTGCACTTTCTGCAACAACAATACTTCAACCTTTCAACCTTAGTTGATAAGTTTTAAGGCCTCGACTAGACTGTGCACACCTTGTATGACTTTTGTGCTCCACCTGCACTTCTGCTAGAATGAGAACAACGTTATCCCTCCCGAGATTTCTGAGATAACACTCAGAACCCTTGTCAACGCACACCTTGCGGACACTTCATTGCACTCATTGCAGGAACTCTCTCGGGAAGAGAAACAATTTAAACTCATCCTCTTTCTCTCTCAGACTTCATACATTCAACATGAAATCATACATTCAACACAACATAGCATCACAACAAATGCATAACAGAGAGAATAAAACAACTGTAAGCATACCATTCAACATATGTAAACAGTAAGCATCATAACACCATGAAATCTGAGTCAAAGCTTCATATATTAACTAAAATACTCCTGTACATGGGTTCTTCTCCACAACTCTCTACTACAACTCCCTTCTTCTTCTCTCTCTGCTAATGATACAACAACCACCCTTTCGATACAAGGGCGAGGGTGTCTATATCCGTTCTTCCTCCTATGCTCTAAATGTCTAATCTATGAATTCAAATCTACCTACTTTCATTAACTGGGCTTAAATTCCTTTTACAATGAAAAATGAGAGCAAAACACTCAAGATCTGTTTACAACATGCAATATATAAATGCAAGTACACTTCTAGCTACTACATTAATATCCTTTTCTTAATCTTTCAAAAATATTTCAAAATGTGGAAAATGTGTGCTGCGCTTTTCCCAATTGGCTTCTTCTTTCATGCTCACTTGGCTCCTGGCGATGCTCCTGCATCGTACTCCCTTTCTTGAAAATTTTCATGAACTCTTGTTCATGAGTTCTTGCATGGTCTATCCATGATTCTAAATTTTTTCTTCATCTTTCCAACTGGCATCTTCAACTGGATGTCCCTTCCATTTGACCAAGTATTCAAAATACTCTTTTCGCCTGGTCTTTTTGATGACCCTTTTGTGAATTATATTTTCCATCTGTGGATTTCCAGCTACAGGCATTTGTTTTGTCCATTGAACTTCTTTATGTTCATCTTCTGCTCCTACTTCTTCAGTTCCGTAAGGGTACAAATCTGCAACATTGAATATCAGTGAGATTCCGATCCCATCGAGTAATTCAATCTCATATGCGTTTGCCCCAAATTTCTTTATGACCTTGAACGGTCCAATATTTTTCATCTTTAGTTTATTATATGTTCCCCTTGGGAATATTTCCTTCCTCACATGTGAAAGAATCAGATCACCAACTTCAAATTGAAGTTCTCTCCTGTGTTGATCTGCTCTCCTCTTGTATTCTTGACTTGAACTCTGCAATCGCTCCTTGACTCGGCTGTGAAGCTCCTTCATTTCTTCTGCAAAGTCCTCTGCACTAACGCTCCTGAATTAATTTTGTTCCAAATATCTCAATTCAAAAAATCCCCTTGGATGCATTCCATATACAATTTGGAATGGACTCTTCCTTGTGCTTCTGTTAAGTGAATCATTGTAAGAAAATTCTGCTTGTGGTAGAATGTGATCCCACTGCCTGTGGTGTTCAGTCACTAGGCTCCTCAGCAAATATCCCAAGCTTTTGTTCACAACTTTTGTATGTCCATCTGTTTGAGGATGATACGTTGAGCTAAAAGAAAAACTTGTCCCCAACTTCTTCCATAAAGTCCTCCAGAAATGTCCTACGAACTTGGTATCTCGATCAGAAACAATACTCCTTGGAAAGATGTGAAGTCTGATGACTTCTTTGAAAAACAGGTTCGCAATATGAGTTGCGTCATTGGTTTTCTAGCATGGTATGAAATGCGCCATCTTGGAAAATCTTTTGACTACCACAAATATTGAATCACATCCTCTTTGTGTCGTTGGCAGTCCCAATACAAAATCCATGCTCACTGCATCCCACGACCTTTCTGGTATGGGTAATGGTTGATATAATCCTGTGTTCTGCCTTTTCCCTTTTCTGTGCTGACAAATCCTACATCTTTCCACAAATTTCTTAACATCTATCCTCATCCTTGGCCAAAAATATGAGCCATTCAACTTTGAGAATGTTTTATCATGACCGAAGTGTTCGACCAATCCTCCACTGTGTTTTTCCTTCAGCAGATTCTCCCTCATGGAGAAATTTGGAATACATAGCTGATTGCCACTGAATAATAATCCATCTTGGATCATATATTCGGTCCATTGGCTTTTTCCCCTGAGAACTGGATTCTCATATGCCTCATACGCTTCCTTAAAATCTGGATCATCTCTGTACATTTATTTGAGGTTATCAAAATCCACAGTTTTGACTCTGAATTCCTGCATAAGAAAACATTTCTTGCTCAAAGAATCAACAACTTGTTAGCAGTTCCAGAAATATGCTTAATCACAAAAGTAAAATTCTGCATGAATTCAACCCATTTAACATGTTTTTGGTTCAACTTCTCCTATTGAGTCACAAATTGTAAATCGTGATTATCACTGTACAAAACAAACTCTTTGGGAACCAAATAGTGTCTCCATTTATTTAGTGCTTGTATGAATGCATAGAATTCTTTATCATGTGTGGAGTACTTAACCTTTGCCTCATTCAGATTTTCACTGAAGTATGTGATAGGTCTGTCGTCTTGGCTCAAGACCACTCCAATTACAAATCCACTCACATCACACTTGACCTGGAATGTCTTACTAAAATATGGCAAAACCAAAATTGGTTGTTCCATGATCTTTTTCTTCAACAGATTGAAACTCGTCTCTACCTCCTTTGTCCAGTGAAAAGATTTGTGTCTTTTCCTCACTGTATCCATCATTGGTGCACTAATTCCACTGAAGTTTCAAATAAATTTCCTGTAGAAACTTGCCAAACCATGGAAGCTTCAAACTTCAAACACACTCTTCGGCGATGGCCAATTCTTAATTGCATTTACCTTTTCCGGATCCATCTTCAACTCATTTGCAGGGATAACAAAACCCAAATAAATGAGTTTTGTCCTCATAAATGATGATTTCTTCATATTTATCATCAATTTCTCTTGCTGTAATCTTTTCATCACTGCAGCTAAATGTTTTAAGTGCTCAGCTTCTATCTTACTGAAAATTTATATATCGTCAAGATATACAATGACGAATTTCCCTATGAAATCCTTTAGGACTTCGTTCATCAATCTCATGAAAGTACTGGGTGCATTTGTTAAGCCAAATGGCATGAAAATCCATTTGTACAACCCCTCATTCATCTTGAATGTTGTCTTCCATTCATCACCTTCTCTCATTCGAATTTGATTATACCCACTTTTCAAATCAATCTTTGAAAAAAATCTTGCTCCACTTAAGCAATCCATCAAGTCATCCATCCTTGGCAATGGAAATATATATCTGATGGTAATCTTATTGATCACCCTTGAGTCTGTACACATTCTCTAGCCTTTGTCTTTCTTTGGGCTGAGCACTGTCTGGACAATGCATGGACTCAAGCTTTCTCTAATCAATCCTTTGTCCATTAAGTCCTGGACTTGTCTCTTGACTTCCTCATTTTCTTGCAGTGTCAACCTGTACGTGGCTTTGTTTGGTAAAATGGCTCTAGGTATAAGATCGATGTGATGGCTTATACTCCTGATAGGTTGCAATGAACAAGGTAGTTCTTCCACCACTATATCAGTAAACTCTTCCAACAACTCCTGGATTTCTTCTGGCAAATTATCCACTCTTGTACTAGTTAAAAAAATTCTAGGCTTCCTGACCACAATAAATTGTGTGTCTTCCTTCTTATTAAGCTCCTTAAGAAGTTCCTTCCCACTCATGAGAAGTACAATGTTTCTCACCTCTGGTTTCACTTCCTTATCCTTAATCGACAACAACATGTGCGTCCTCCCATTCTTCTCTAGGGTGTATGTGTTCTTTCTCCCATCATGAATCACATTTATATCATATTGCCATGGTCTACCCAACAATAGATGACAAACATCCATGGGAATGACATAACATAATATTTCATCTTTATATCTTCCTATTTTAAACTCAACTAAACATTGTTTAGTGACATTTACCTGATGTCTGTTTTGTAACCACAAAACTCTGTATGGGCTTGGATGTACAACAGTCTCCAACTCCAACTTTTCTACCATATCTGTAGATACGAGATTGTCTGTGCTACCACTGTCCACTATGACTTTGCATACTCTGTCTTTAGTTTTGCAAGCAATTCGAAACAAACTATTTCTTTGGGATGGGTTCTCCGCCTCTTTCTTTGGCTTCAAGAGAACTTTCCTCATCATTAAAGATCTTCCACCCTCAACATCTTCTGCCTCAACATTCCTTCCTTGAGCTTCGGTAATGTGAGATTCACCACCATATTTCTTATTATTTGGACACTCATGGGATTTATGTCCGATATTTCCACAGACAAAGCACTTTACTTCACCACCTATGCCTCTTCCTCTTCCTCTAGTTCGAGGAAAAGTATTTCTATCATCATACTACCCTCTTTGTGAGCTTCCTCCTCTCTCATATTGAGTTTGAGGTTTCTTCCCATCTTCTTTAGGTCTCTGAGTTCTGTCTTGGGCAATTGTTTTTCCTCTGGCCTGACTTCTACCTTGACCTCTTTGACCTTACTTCCGGCTTAGATTCTCTTCAGCTTTCAGAGCCATATGATAAGAATATTCTATAGTCTGAATGGTCATCATGCTCATCTCATATTGAATGTCATATCACAGACCATTCATGTACCTAGCAATATTTTCATCATCTCTTTCTCGATGACATGCCCTGATGTTTATCCTGTAGAACTCTTCAGTGTATTCCTTCACTGACATCAACTTTTGTCTCAAATTTTGCATATTCCGAAACAGAGTGATTTGATAATCCTTGGGTATAAATTTGGCTTTCATCTTTGCTACCATTCTATCCCAGCTTTTGATTTTCTACTTTCCTTTGCAGTGTCTGTCAGCCTGCAGTTCATCCCACCATAGTGTTGCATGCCCTTTAAGTCTAGTAACGACATGTTTGATTTTCTTGTCTTCCTCAAAATCCTCATAGTATAAATATTTATCTAGAGCTCTAATCCAGTCTAGAAGCTCTTCAACATTCAGGTTTCCCTCATACATGGGAATCTCCATCTTTTCTCTAGCACCTATCTTTGCAACAACCCTGAATAGGTGTTCATCTACAACATCTTCGACTGCTACTTCTTCTCCTTCATTTCCATCTTCATTTTCACTTTCAGCTTCACTGATATCTCCAACGTCAACTGTGCACCTCTATGCTGTCTCCATGGCATCAATCCTGGCATGTAACTCACGCATTTCTCTTTCCATTGCTGGATCAGGAATTGGCCTATCTCTTCTCCTTGGTAGTATGGCTGTAAAATTTCTCCTCTTTTCTCTGCTATAGAAAGCAAAGAACTTGTTCCATGCTCTGATACCACAACTGTACAGGACCCCAACCCTCGGGCCAAGATCTGCGCAGGATCATTCTAAAATTCTCTTGAGCTGAAGTGGCTCCTTTGATTCCCTCTGGAACCTCCAACGAATCCACAGGTCCTTTTTAAAAACTCACCCTATGTAACTTGACACCAAGCATGAGATTTTCCTTCTCCAAGCGACCACGACCTTGTCTTCACACAAGCATATTTTGCAAATCGCGTGTTCGCAAGTCGAAGGCCCTCAACTTTTCTTCACCAAATGCCGATACCCAAGATGCGATGGGGTATGGCTCCTTCCTTGAAAATTCCATCCATGCGTAACCATCGGCTAGGGATAAGTACTAGCACCTCTTCGCAACTTGTGACCTCGCGAGTTGGAGTGTTGAACTTTGGCACTCCCCCTTTGTGAAACTCTGAGAGGCGATGGTTGACTTCCTTTTTGGCACTTCTCGCAACTCAAAATCTTGCGAGTTGGAGTTTTGAGCCTTCATGCTCCTCCTTTGTGAAAAATTGAGAGGCGATGGGTCAATTGTAAGTTGACTCCTTCAATGCGGCGAGTACATGCCACCTATCACCGCTTACGCCTTTCTCTGGGAATTAGTTCTTCATGCCACCTGTCAACCTTGCAGCCCCCACTTGACTGATGTGTTGCGCATTCACACGAGCCCTCGGCTCTCGTCACTTCAYGATCTCACACGTTGAAAAGACCTCTTTCAACCCCTGAGTCTACGAGACATGATAGCTCTRTGGGGTTCTGATCCAATGGTTCTCCCATGCCTTGGATCCAATGGTTGTTCCTGATCCTCGCTACTCAGAAGTTCACGCAACCAAAGAATTCAGAATATCCTCCAAACTCACAATATACGATACCCAGTGAAGATTCATATCTGATGGTTCTCTCATGGCTTGGATMMAATGGTCTAGATCTCTTTCTCCACTTCTCACAACTCCCGACTTCACAACTACAAGAGTTTGGTCTTCCACCTCCAAACTCATGAACCCCGAGTTTGCGAAATGATCCGACGACCTAAAATGACCACGATCGACGGTCCTCATTGATCCTTGACACCAACAAAATGGGTTCGTCCAACCCTTATCCACCCTACAACTTCTCTAGATCTGACAATCCTCGCAACTTCGCGAGTTCTCCACGGAGAATTCTGACCGTTCGATTTCTTCCTCAAGAATCTCTGTGAAACGAGACAATGTTCTTCCTCTGAAACTTAACCTTTTGCGTGATGATTTTGCTTCCTCGTCTCCCTTTGAAGTGTTCAAAGGTGTTATCCCTCCTAAGATTTAACTTGTAAACTCAAGTCTCAAAAAGGACTCTTGCACGCACTCCTTGCGATAATCTTTCAAATACTCCTGGGTATTTGATCTTTCGACTCTGTGCGCTTTATGCAACAATAGTCCTTCAACCTTTCAACCTTAGTTGATAAGTTCTAATGCCTTGACTAGCCTATGCACACCTTGCATGGATTTTGTGCTCCACTTGCACTTCTGCTAGAATGAGAACAACGATATCCCTCCCAAGCTTTCTGAGATAAGACTCAGAACCCTTTTCAATGCACACCTTGCAGACGCTTCACTGCACTCCTTCCAGGAACTCTCTCAGGAAGAGAAACAATTGAAACTCATCCTCTTTCTCTCTTAGACATCATACATTCAACATGAAATCATACATTCACCACATCATAGCATCACAACAAATGCATAACAGAGAGAATAAAACAACTATAAGCATACCATTCAACATATGTAAACAGTAAGCATCATAACACCATGAAATCTAAGTCAAAGCTTCATATATTAACTCAAATACTCCTATAAATGGGTTCTTCTCTACAACTCTCTGCTACAACTCCCTTCTTCTTCTCTCTTTTCTAATGATACAACAACCACCTTTTCGATACAAAGGTGAGGGTGTCTATATCCGTTCTCCCTCGTATGCTCTAACTGTCTAATCTATGAATTCAAATCTACCTACTTTCATTAATTGGGCTTAAATTCCTTTTACAATGATAGATGAGAGAAAATAGCTCAAGATCGGTTTACAACATGCAAGATATAAATGCAAGTACACTTATAGCTACTACATTAATATCCTCTTCTTAATATTTCAAAAATATTTCAAAATGTGGAAAATGTGTGCTACGCTTTTCCCAGCTGGCTTATGCTTTCACACTCGCTTGGCTACTGGTGATGCTCCTGCATTATTTACCTTCATCAAGAGTCCATGTAGGATTGTCTGGAGTCTTATTTGGTGTATAAGTTCCCTTTGTGGGTGGCATGTTGGCCAAGTATCACTTTTGAACCTTGATTTTGAGGTGGTTCTGCTAGACAATATTTCTTCTACTTTATCTCCAAAGTTTCGGCCCTTCTGGGTATGAAACTTTATTTTTTGTAGTTCTCTGATATTTATTCTCTGCAATTCCACGGGTCTGATCACAATTGGATGTTCCAAGTGGAATTTACGGTAACTTCCCCACAACTTGCTGATTTTTGGCCTTTCTAGGAGATCTCTCTTGTATACCGTGCCCCACACAAAATAATTGATATAAATTCTGAAACTCGTACCAAAAATACTACAGACTGTCCACTATCTAATGCAACTAGTCTCACTCAATTTGGATACTTTAGGAATATGTTATGATTTTTTTACTTTGAACACCTTCTTGAGACTAGTCAATAGGACTAGTCAGATACCCTATCTTCCACAGGGTGTATCTACAAATGTAAGATGAACTAGAAGATGAAATTTTTACCACATCTACCTTACTAATTTTTGTGATTATCCTTTGGATTTTAGGGTCTGAAACTTTACAAAAAACATTTTATAGAGAAGATTCCACAATGACTCATTTCAGGATGATTCCAGAACCCTATCTTGCACAGGCTGTATCTCCGAAAGTGTAAGGCCTCAGGAGATAAAATTTTAACCCAACGTACCTTGATCCATCTACTAAATATCCTCCAATCCATTCTTTATGAAACATTTTAGAAAAAAAATTATAGCGAAAATTCCAAGGTGTCTTAAATGTAGCAGAGAAACCCCAAGACCTTGATCTCTGATACCATATGTTAAGAACAAAATATCAATATAGCATAGAAAAACCTTAGAATAAGTACTCAATTTCTTGAAAAGAGAGAAATTTAGATAATAAGCCTCTTTGAGGAGGCAACCTCCTTATATCCACATAAATGTATAGTTACAAGATGATTCCAAATGAAAATGTCTCCTTGGTATATATAGGAGACTAGGAGGTATAATTACAACTAATGGACTAAAGCCGACATAAATAAAATAACATTACTAATTTAATATGACCCAATTAAGGGTTAATGAGCCATTATTTAGGGCTTAACAGGGTAGAACACTTAAATAAGAGTGCGTGCTACCCAGAAGTTTTGCGCACACTAGTTTAGTGCACGATATTTATGTTTTTGAGGCTGGTGAGCCTGGATGCAAAAGATCAATATTTCTGTACTAAGAATATAAATGTAATCACATGAAAATGTAATGAAATCATGTAACTATGACAAAACAACAATGCAAAAGATTATGGGGGGCTAACTCCACTAGTTGAGGTTAAGGGGGTTGAAGGAATATTATATTAATATTCCTTAAAAACATAAAGTGTGGATATTATTTAATCCTATGTCTGAAGGAGGGGGACATTTGGTCCAAATACAGTTCTCAATGTGACAAGTGTCAAGTTGGTAACATGCATCCAGATAGTTTGGACTTAGTACCTTTTTGGGGGGGATTCGATGATTCATGGAAGGAGGAAACTATGAACTAGGTCCGACTGTGAGTGTCATTGAACCCTATTGCTACTATGATATGTATTCTACTGATTACTATCGCAGATACCTATACATTGATTATCTTGGAGAGATAAACTAAAGAGGTGGGTTGTCAGGACTATGGGACATTGCATTCTCTCCAGGTGAGATAATTGCAGGGAAGTATCTTTTCGAGGTGCCAAACTACAATGAAATGGCTCTGAGACTTCTTGTATGACCTGTTGTTGAAGCCCCTAGAGGGAAGTGGGGCATCCGAAGGAATATTGAGTAGAGAAGGGGCACACTTCTTGGGTTGGAAAAGGCATTTGGCCAATGAGGGACTGTAGGTTTTCAGTATGACTTGGCATCTGTGACAGAGTATCCCGTGATTGAGTCACCTATGATTGAGTTACCTGTGATTGAAGTTTCTTATTTATTGAGATAAATTAGCTTGGCTAGGAACCCTTACCCAAGTGGAGTTTAGCTCTAGCAAGGGGGTGACCCACTGCTAAGAGTGATGAGTAGTGCAATATAACGTTGGGAGGAACGTGGAAGGTTTTCATGCAATTGTTGTACCTTTAATCAAAGATAAGTGTTATTTGTATATTAACCATGTGTTGCAATAATACTTATGCATTTTTTTTCATGGGTTTATGTTGTTTATGCTGCGTGTATAATTTTTTTATGATTATGTATGTAACCATGCATTGCAGAGTCCTCAAGGTGTAGTAAAATCGGTGTTGAAGTGTGCTGTTAAGGCATCCGTGATGTTAAATCACCGGTTCGAAACCTGCAAGGACAAAAAATCCAGCCATGTTAAGGGTTGGTGTGGTTCAGGACGGGTGTGATTCCCAAGTGATTTTGACGGCTTAGATGCCCATGAGTCATAGTTTCTCAAGCCATAGGATAGTTCCGCAGGTCACGAAAAAACTAGAAAAAAAAACCATGCATTGAAAAGTATTTGTATGTTTTATTTCATATCAGAGCAATCTTGTTTAGTTGTTGGTAATGGAAACATTACAATATGGTATCAGAGCTGATGACAAGATAATTTTTTGGTGTGAAGTTCCCATTTAAGAAGTTGGGTATGTTACAAAATGGTATTAGAGCAAGAAAGTTTTGAAGTGGGATAGCCCAGTAGGTGGTTGGGGATGTTACAAATTGGTATCAAAGCACAATTTACAACACTGACACTAGTACATATGGGCGGATTATTCCACAATTTTTTTCCACGTTTCCATTAGTTTTATCTTTTTTTTTAAAAGGGCGGGATTTTTGTCGATATTGCCATGAAAGTTCATCGCAATATCCACGAATAGGTTATTTTAACCTAGTCGGGATTTTCATCACTATTGCCACGAAAGTTCATGGTAATCGCGACGAAATTTTTTCCTATCTCAGTGATCGGTGTTAACGTCTAGTTGACTATTTGATATATATATATATATACTTGACTTTAAGAGACTTTGTGACACAATTGCTATAGTTGCGACGCTGTTATTGAATTTTGTTTGAGATGTTTATTTTTTCCGTCACCCACCGGTTGAACAAATCCAATTCTCGATCTACATAGCTCAGATTTTGAACTTTCAAGGTTAGTATGTTTTATTTATTGATGTACTCATTTAACTTGTAAATTTTTGTTCAAATGTCCAAATTTCATGTAGCTTGTTTTTTCCTTGATAATATATTATATGTGTAGTACCATATTTCATGTCTTTGGTTTTTGGATCTAGTTAGTATATTCTATGGAAAAGGGTATGTGGATTCCATAATATTCTAGTTTTATGGAACCCACATACCCTTTTCCCTTCAATTGTAGCTATAATSTCTCTCTCTTTTCATTGATAAAGATATGGAATTTCTCTTGGAACTCAACCCTGGTCAGTGAAATGATAGTAATTGATTTTCATTTTCTTCTCTCTTTTATTTTTAAGAGAACTAACAAAAAAACACCAACAAATCTTGATTGAAGCTTTGATACCACTTGTTACATCCCTAGTACCCAAAAGGGATCACACTTGCATAAATTGAAAATAATATAACAGTGACAATAATGGTTGGGATACTTGCACAACTAATGGTTGTCTAGCACTTACTAATTCAATTAAATGAAGGAATAAATCTCCATGAATAAAATCTTGAAGTTGATTGTTATATTGATAAATGATAAGTTATGGTATGTATAAGATAGGGAGGAAACTCGTGTTTATAAAAATAAGATACATAAACACTAACCCTAAACTTATGTTAGGTATATATGTCGTTATTATATAAAGAAACCATTTGTACACATATGATCTTATTATAAAGATGTTATCTATGTCGTGATTAGGCACATAACAATCACTTTTAACTAACCACCTTCAACCATCTTAGCTTATGGTTAGACACCTTTAACTTTCTTGGCTTATGACTAAGCACCTTTAACAAATTAACTAATGATTATATACCATAGTCTTCCAATATAAATAAAGTATATTCGTTTCAACTTTCTCAATAAAATCCACATACCCTTTTCTTATATGTGATGTTGTTTCTCTCAATTTTTTATAATCACACGCAATTCTAGATGTAGTGATTAACTTTAGTTTGTAGTTGATGTAACTTGTTTATACACTATTAATAAGGATCAATATCTAAAATATAAAAAAATCATGGCGAAATCTACGATAACATGATGAAATCTACTAGTCAGACAATGAAAAATGAGAACATGCCAAAGTGTCTTAGAAAATAAAACTGTGACCACTGTAAGTAGCATAAAATGGTGACCATTGTATGTAGATGAAAATCAACATGTCATAATTTAAACCAACCCAATCCAATTGTGGATGACAAATGGTTGGCATTATTTTTTTAGTGTTGAATTTCAAAGATTGACATTTTGTCTACAAAACAACTTAGAGGCTAGTGTATGGTGTTGAGTGATTCAAGTTTGTGAAATTTTGACCAGTTTCGTTAAATGGTGTATAATTATTTTCCATAGTTATTCAGTACACACTACTCTATAGTACAAATTGAAGCATATCTATCTTAATAGTTAATCGATAATAAAAAATGTCTTAGAAGAAATAATTGTGAGGATTGTAGGTCACTGTAAATAAACATATCATAATCGAAAGGAGTAGATAAAATATAAAAATTTGACAACTTATTGTTTGGTATGGTGTAGGTAAGACAATTACTTGTTAGGACAAGGATTTGTCACTATGAACGAAAATGATAGGAAGCTTGCTCGGTTAAGAGCGAAATTAGAGGCGAGGGGTGATGGAAAATGTTATTTCCCTTGCTATGATTGCAGAGGCTTGCAAAAAATAAATACTTTTAATAACAACATCTCAAAGACATTGTAGGGAGAAGGGGCACGCCGAAGGTGGTTATGAATATCGTCCCTTGGTAAGAGGATTCAATATTTAATGTATTCTCTGTAATAACCAACATGTCATGAATTTTAGTAATATTTCTTATCGAGATTTTTATATTTTCTATACACACTAACTTTTCTGCATTGTTTTTAAATATATAGACGATGCCCCCAAAATGTCGACCTCCAGAGAGTTATTTACCAAGTACTAGTAGAAATACTCCTTTACAGGGTGATGAACTTAGATATTAGAATATTGAAGCTGTTGATTAAGTTATTAATGATGATATGGATGGAGATAACATTAGTGACTCAAATCAGGAAGATGCGATACATAGATTGATCTAAGACACATTTGCTCCAATGGATGAGGACAACCAGGATGATGGTCATGATTTTGATCCTCTACTCGATAAGTCACGTCAACCTCTTTATGAAGGCTCAACAACAAATATTTTATTTGCTATATTGTTGTTGGTGAACCTGAAGGTTTTGAATGGTTTATCAAACACATGCCTCACACAGATACTAAGGTATTTAATTTGTTAATTATTTATGCCTACATGTTCGCAAATACTTAAAAGGTTCAATTTTTTCCTATATTGCTATTGTTTTCTAATTTCTAAATTAGTATATTGGATGAGATATTGATGATTAATATTGTTTACATTGACTTATTGTTTATAATTTTGTAGATTGTTAGGTGAATTTCTATTACCGACGCCAAATATTTTGCCACACACATATCGAGAAATATCTGTGATTATGAAAGAAATTGGAATAGACTATCAGGCTATTGATGCATGTCCTAATGATCATATCATATATTATGGACAATATACATTAGAAAATGAATGCCCACAATTTCAAATAAGTAGATATCGAACCGATAAAGCGTCAAAGAAGGTGCCTCGCAAAGTTCTTCATTATATTTCGATAATTCCATGTTTCCAGCGGTTGTTCAGGTGCCAAAGTATAACACAGTTTATGGATTTCCAGGCAAAGAAAAAAAGTCGAGATGATGTTCTTCGAATGCCTGCAGATGGTTCTGCATTGAACTACATTGAAGAAAAGTGGTCATTTTTTAAAGAAGAACCTCATAATGTTAGACTTTCATTGGCATCTGATGGTGTCAATCCATTTGGAGAGCTTCGTTATACATACTCAGTGTGGCTTGTTTTTGTTATAAAAAATAACCTTCCTCCTTGGATGTCGATCAAGATAGAACACAAAATGTTGGCAATGATTGTTCAAGGTATTTAATTATCTTTTATTTTCTTTAAAGTATGAAAAAATATTTCATTTCTTTGTTTCGTGCATGGTAATTATTTCTTTTATATATAACGACATCTAGATAAGTATAATTAATCATGCGGTATGTTGAACCAATTAGGTATGTACCAGGTTAATGATATGAAAATACATATTTGTTGTGTATGTGTTATATTCTTTTCATGTGTGTGTGTGGGCGTGTCAGATATGACAATTGTGTCTGACAATCCCTCGTACTAGTGCTCTGTTTGTGCCATGTGAACTGGGCGCTTTCCTAAGGGGGTCCCAGGGGGGGCAGGTATGCCCCCCCTGGTTACGCGCAATGTTCGGAAACGAACGGTAGCCCGGGGCAACGACCCAAATTTCTTTTTGGGTGGTTTTTTGCTATTTTTAGCGGTTTTGTAAATTAATCCCGGATTAAAGGATTAGGGTTTTGGTATCTGTGAAATACCTAAAAACATTGTATATATTGTATAGTGAATGGTGAAATTCGATATAATGAATATAAGAAAGGTTTTCCCGGTTGAGGGTTTCCGGTATAAATCTCTGTGTACTTTTTGAATGAGCCATTGATTAAATTCTGTTTTGCTTAAGAATATATATGAATTGCTTTACTTCATAGGTTTAAAACTTACATGTGGTATCAGAGCTCATTTTTGGCTTCAAATGGACACCTTTGTTGTTGAGGGTTTGGCTCGGTCTTGATAGATCAAGTTTATCTTGGGTCTATGATAAACCTGGGTTTAGTGGGAGCTTTTGTAGTGGTGATTTGAGTGCAAAAAGAGGAATGGGGAGTTCTTCTAGAATCGAGATAGAGAAGTTCAACGGTAAAAAATTTGAGCTATGGAAGATGAATATGGAGGACCTTTTTGTAGACAAAGAACAATGGAGTGCTGTGGATCCTGGTACATAGCCTACTAGTACACCATTTACTAGCACACAGGCTACTGGTACACAACCTACCAGTACAAAAAATACCAGTACACCACCTACTAGTATGTCGAAGGAATATTAGGAGAAGTTGGACAGAAGAGCAAGGAGTAATATTTGACTCTGCCTGGAATATTTTGTTTTGTTGAATGTCTCGGGAGAATCTATAGCCAAGGAACTATGGGACAAGTTGGGGAATTTTTATCAATCAAAGTCCCTGGTAAACAAGTTGTTTCTTCGAAAGAAGTTGTATCATCTTAGGATGAAAGATGGATATTCTGTGACAAAATATCTAAATTCGTTTAATACTTTGGTAAGTCAACTTGGCTCTGTTAATATTATGATTGCAGAAGAAGATAAGTGTATTACTTTGTTATGTTATTTTCCAGAATCTTGGGATAATTTGGTTGTAGCAATAGGTAGTACCACTCAATCTACATTGAAGTATGAGGATGTAGTTGCCTTCATGGTGGAGATCTAAATCTACAGGTAGATCTAAGTCTCCAGGAAAATATTTGAGAAAATGCTGGAAGTGTGGTAAAACAGGGCATTATAAGAAAGATTGCAAGTCTAAGAAGGTTGATAAACCAAAGGGATTTGATAGTACCTCTTCCACAGAGGCGAAAACATCCACTGAAGAAGGAGATGATGTTTACCTAGCATCTACAAGTACACATGCAGACCATGATGCATGGTTACTCGACTCAGGTGCATCATACCATATGATTCCTCACAAGGAATGGTTCTCTAAATATGAAAAATACGATGGTGGTGATGTATTCCTAGGAGATGACTCGACAACAAAAATCTTGGGACGTGGAAGGGTTAAGTTGCTACTAAAAGATGGAAGGATTAGAACTGTCCCTGGGGTTATGCACATTCCAAAACTAGCCAGGAGCCTAATATTTGTAAGCAAGATGGATGATGCAGGAGTGGATACTGTATTTGGAAAGAACACTTGCAAGATGGTACATAGAGCAATTGTGTTGATGAGGGGAGTTCGTTGTGGAAATCTATACAATTTGCTAGGAAGAACTTATACTAATGGGTGTAATAGTTCTGTTGTCCCTGAAAAGAGAAATAAAGAAGACAAGACCAATATTATCCCTGGAAAGAAGACCATGATGTGGCATCAAAGGCTGGGACATATTGGAGAAAAGGGGCTTCGAACACTACACGGTAAAGTTATGGTTGAAGGTATGTCTAATTGCACTCTGGATTTTGATTTTTGTGAACATTTCATATATGGTAAACATAATCGAGTAAGATTCCCATCTGGTGCTACAAGAGCAAAGGGGATCTTAGAGTTGATACACAGTGATGTGTTTGGACTTGTTCTTGTTCCATCCCTAGGTAAATCTGTGTATTATGTTTCATTCATAGATGATTTTTCACGGAACACATGGATTTATTTTCTTAGAAAGAAATCTGAGGTGTTTGATAAATTTAAAGAGTTTAAGGCTCTGGTAGAAAATCAGACAGAGAAGAAAATAAAGGTACTGAGAACAGATAATGGTGGAGAATTCCACGGAAATGAATTCCAAGAATTCTGTAAGAAGTGTGGTATAGAAAGGTAAATGAATAATCCATACACTCCTCAACAAAATGGAGTTACAGAAAGGATGAACATGACACTGATGGAAAAATCAAGGAGCATGCTCAACGATGCCAAGTTAGGACAAGAATTCTGGGTAGAGGCAGTGGGTACAACATGTTACCTGGTCAAACGATCGCCTTCATGAGCGTTGGATGATAAAACTCCACATGGGGTATGCTATGGAAAGAAACCCTCTCTTCAACATCTTAGAGTGTTTGGTTGTGATTCTTATGTACATGTTCCAAAGGAAAATAGAAGTAAGTTGGATAAAAAGGCTAAAAAGTGTATCTTTATTGGTTATAAAGATGGTGTGAAAGGTCATAAACTTTGGAACTCAGAAACCTAGAAGACTGTTTACAGTCGAGATGTTGTTTTTAGAGAGGTAAAATATGTGTCCAAACATGAATTCCTACCAACGCAAGATGAACCTGAGAAAATAGAGCTTGATTTGGATGATACAAAATCTGAATCATCTGAAGAAGAGGAAGTAGTAGAAGAAGAAGAAGAACCTCATATGCTAGTATTGAGGATATCAGTGAGAGATAAAAGGAAACCATAAAGGTATTGTCACCTGATTTCTGTTCCAATTTTTCTTTATCTATTACTGATGATGATCCCAGAACTATCAGGGAAGCAGTGAATTCAGAGGATAGTAAACTCTGGAAGAAGGCCATGGTTGAAGAAATGGATGCCTTGGATAAGAATGAGGCATGGGATATAGTTGAGTTTCCAGTTGGAAGAAAATATGTTGGTAGAAAATGGTTGTTTAAGAAGAAGTTTAATGCACAAGGTAAAGTGGAGAAATACAAAGCTTGGTTAGTAGCAAAAGGTTATTCCTAGTTAGAGGGAATTGAATTTGGTGAGATTTTTTCTCCTGTTGCTAAATTAACTTCTATTAGATTTATTTTATCTATTGCTGCTTCCTTTGATATTGAAGTGGAACATATGGATGTGAAGACAACATTCCTACATGGGGATTTGGAAGAAGAAATCTACATGAAGCAGCCAAAAGGATTTGCAGTGAAGGGAAAGAAAGAGCTGGTCTGTAAGCTAAAGAAGTCACTATATGGTCTAAAACAATCACCTAGGATGTGGTACCAAAATTTTGACACATACATCTGGATTGCGATTTGTAGGAAGCAGGGCTGATCACTGTGTATATTCCAAGAAGGTTGGTAATCACTTAATTTATGTAGTGTTGTATGTTGATGACATGTTGTTGGTAGGAAATAACATGGATGTTATCAAGGAGGTGAAATCACAACTATCCTCCAAATTTGACATGAAGGATCTCAGTGCTTCTAACTTCATTCTGGGAATGGAGATTAAAAGAGATCGTGCAAATAGGAAACTCTGGTTGAATCAGAGAAAATATGTTGAGACGATATTGCAGAGGTTTAATATGCATGGGAGTAAACCGGTCAAGGTTCCTATTCCTATAGGTGTAAAATTATCTACAGATCAGTGTCCCAAGACATAGGACAAAGAAGAGGACATGACCCATGTTCTGTATGCCAGTGCAGTTGGCAGTTTGATGTATGCAATGGTCTATACTAGACTAGACATTGCACATGCAATGGGAGTTTTGAGAAGGTGTATGTTAAAACCAGGGAAGAAGCATTGGACAACAGTAAAGAGGGTCTTCATGTATCTTCGTGGCACTACCAATTATGGATTGTGCTACCAAGGAAGACCAGGATTGGACAGAGTGGTGGACATACATGGCTTTGTTGATGTAGATTGGGTTGGAGATTTGGATCATATAAGATCTACAAGTGGGTATGTGTTTAACCTATTTGGAGGAGAAATCAGTTGGATATGAAAAATATAGGCTATAGTGGCACTCTCAACTATAGAAGATGAATACATGGAAACCACTCATGCAAGCAAGGAAGTAGTATGGTTACAAATATTATGTTCAGGTATTGGGTTGGTACAACAAGCAGTGAGATTAGATTGTGACAGCCAGAGTGAAATATTCCTAGCAAAGAATCCAGCTTGCCATTCAAAGACAAAGCATATTGATGTACAGTATCACTTTGTGAGAGACATGGTTGAGGAGAAGAAGGTGTTGTTGGAAAAGGTTGACACTTTGAAGAATGTTGCAGATTCATTGACAAAGTCTGTAAGCACAAAAAAATTCTCCTGGTGTAGAGTAACAATGGGCATTGCTACCCTGGATTGTTGACTATATAATCCCCTAGACCCCTGGATGCAAAGAAAACAACAAGTGGGAGAATGCTGGGTATGTGTTATATTCTTTACATGTGTGTGTGTGGGCGTGCCAGATATGATAACTGCGTTTGGCGATCCCTTGCACTAGTGCTCTGTTTGTGCTGTGTGTGCCGGGTGATTTCCTAGGGGGGTCCCAGGAGGGGTAGGTATGCCCCCCCCTGGTTACACACAACATTCGACAACGGGTAGTAGCCTGGGGCAATGCCCCGAAAAATTTTTGGGTGTTTTTTTGCTATGTTTAGTGGATTTTTCTATTTTTAGCGGTTTTGTAAATTAATCCCGGATTAAGGGATTAGGGTTTTGGTATCTACGGAATACCTGAAAACATTGTATATATTGTATAGTGAATGGTGAAATTCGATATAATGAATATAAGAAAGGTTTTCCTGGTTGAGGGTTTCTGGTATAAATCTCTGTGTACTATGTGAATGAGCCATTGATTAAATTCTATTTTTCTTAAGAATCTATATGCATTGCTTTACTTCATAGGTTTAAAACTTACACTATTGAGCCTCTTATCGATGAGTTCTTGAAGTTATGGGCTGGTGTCACTATGTATGACATCTCTAGACCAATAGGGAAAAAACGATTTCAATTCCATGGAATACTATCATGTACAATTCATGATGCTCTCGGGTTAACACATTTTTGTGGTATATTGTTACTTTATTTTGTGATTTAATATTATATATATATATATTGAAAACATCATGCATTATTTTAAATTGTAACTCTAATTTGATGCTACATTAATTCATATATCTTGTAGGTCTTCAAACAAAGGGTAAATTTGCATGCCCAGTTTTTCATATGAGGATGAAATCTCATCGTTCAAGGAGTTTAGGAAAGGAAGTGTTTGATGAGTATAGGCACTTTCTTCCTAAGAACAATAGTTATCGAACTACAAATAAAGCAAGTTTCAATGGTAAAGAAGAAAATGGAAAAAAAACCCACAATGAATGAGACCTCGCCTATGGAAGTTGGAATATATTAGAAATCATCAAGGTACACAAATTATTTATGTATGACATATTTTATAAATCTTTGGTTAATTTCCTTAGTATTAATTTCATTTTGTCCCATTAATTAGTGTTAATTTCAATTTGTTGATGTTTCATGAATGTCGTTAAGGCACAAATGGGATTCCACGAGGAATGAAAAGTTACCCGATGCAATTCAGTAGATTGCCATACTATGAGCACCTACAAATAGTTCATTTGTTTGATACAATGCATATTGGGAAGAACATAACATAATTGTTATAACGAATATTACACAGAAGGAGTAACAAATAGAGAATTGGAAAGATTTGTTGTGACATCCAAGAAGCTAATCACACATTGCAAAGTGTTATTATTAATTCTAATGGCGATGGTCATGAACAAAATACTAGTATTCCTTGGTTATTGACAGAGCAACAGAGCAATATTGTAAAAGAGGTCATTCGAAAAATTAGGTTTCCGATGGGATTTTCGTCGAACATACAAAATATATTAACGAAAAAAGGTGTTTTTGGTGGGGTTAAAACACATGATTGGCATACATTCATTAAGGTAATTAGTAGGTTATAATATATTTCCTTATTGGTATGCATTTTTTGGAAAATAATAATATTTTTTTGTTTTTTGTTACAGTATGTTCTACCTTTATCTCTCCCAGATGACTTTGACAACAACATAAAACAAATTATTTATGTAATTGGCAAATAAATGAGGTAAGTATTGTTTTATAAGGGAAATGTACATGCTATGTGATTTGTAGCGGAACTTATTGACATATTATATTTTATCTGCAAATTTATGTATGCCTTGATATTATTTTATTGCATCGACATTTGTAGGTGGCTATCATCAAAAGAAATCCATAAAGAAGATGTAAGGTATTGGAAGAGAGAAATTCCCCGACTAATGTGTCAAATGAAATAGTATATACCTCCAACATTTTTCAATGCACAAGAACACTACCCCATACACCAAGTTGAGGAGATTGAATTATGTTGACCAATACACACAAGGTCGATGTGGATGGTGGAGAGGCAGTTGAAGTCATTGAAGGATTTTGTTAGACAAAGAGCACATCCAAAGGGTTATATGGTTGAGGGATATATGGTATATCAATGCATGGTGTATATTAGTCAATATCTACCTAAATTAATAGAAAATATGAATGTGCCTCGCATTTGGCATCTCGACTCCATCAAAATTTTTGAAGGGGAGGTCCTATTGGGGAAAGGTAAAATGAGGACTGTGAAAGGTAATTATTAGATGTTGATGTAGATTTAATATATTACACATTTATTAAATTATTCCTTTATTAAAAATAGCTAATTAATGATATTAAATTGTTATGCTATCATATAGTTTCTCGAGAGTGGGATGCTTTACATTTATACATTGCAAACAACCTTGATTGGATGGAGCATTGGATAGAATATACTCAAGAATACTTCGGTAGGTTATCATGGGAAGGGGTGAGTAAGATGATTAAAACAACACATCATCATCGAGATCAATTTCCTGATCTTACATCAAGAGAAGTTGATTTAGCCTTTGGTTTAAAAGATAAACATGCAAGTTAAATTTATTACCCACATTTTCCTAGTTTTTTCCCAATTTTTCAATGTATTTGGTTTGTTTAATTTTTGAAATATATATTTAGTAAGTCCTATATGAGGATTATTAATTGGCAATGTATTTTTTACTTGTTGTCCATGTTGTAGTTGAAACATCACAAGGTTATGTGGTGTAATGGTCGTAAATTTCGTATCAAAATGTTGGATGATAAGATGAAAACCTCGTATTGTGGGATAACTGCAGTGTTTAAGGTCACCTACATTTCCTCTAGAAGTGACATAAATCTAGAAGAAACTAAGAATAGGTACAATGGCTATTTGGAGGATATAATTGAGTGTTATTTTAATTTCTTTAAAATAGTTTTGTTTGAGGTTAAATGGTACAAACTACAGATGCATGAATGTGATCTTGAAAGAACTATTATTGAGCATGATAATGGAATTACCTTGGTTAATACAAGGGAATTTGAACCAGGTACAAAGCCTTATGTTCTTCCAAGTCAATGTGAGAAAGTATTTTACTCAGAGGTACCTGGTAAAGCGGGTTGGTCATACGTTGTTAGATATGATCCAAGAGGAAGACCAGTAAAGTATAATCATGTGGCCGAGGATGAAGATAATAACGAGGAAGAATATCAATCTTATGCAGATCAGGAGTAGGTGGCTCATGTAGTCGATCTGTCAGATGAAGAAGTTGATCATCCAAATGTAGGAGACAACGATCTCATTGACGATATACCTTCACGTGGTTTCCCCTGTTTAGTAGAGAATGAACTATTCTTGAAACCAAGAGGAGCTCTATGTGACTGTGCCTAATCATACCAACGATGTAGGTATGTCCATCATCAATTCATCATGTAAAACATAAACCCTAATATAGTGGAGTGATCGATTTGTTCCCAGTGAATGGATGTGTTGTTTTTGACATGGAATGGGACAACACATGTACCTTCTTAATTTTCTTCCTTCACTTGATGTGGGCCTGGTCATTTCTAGCCTTGAATTGAAAGTTTCCCCTAGTCTTAGTCATCACCCTTCATGACAGTTGTCACCCAATGATCATTAGATCACAAGGTTGGAGGCATATGGGCATCAAATCACATTAATTGAACTTTGAATAGATAATTGGAGGCATATGGGCATTGGGATCATGAGGCTTTATAACCCTACAATAACAAGAGACATTAATTGAACTTTGCCTAGATTGAAAGGTGTGTGCAATTGAAAATACTAACAACCCAAAACTAAAAGGGACCAATACACTGACTGTCAATGAGAGGTGATTTTGTCGTGGTGTGTAGGAATAGGCATAACACCTTCAAAATTATAATTCTCCAAATATCTTATACAAATTTTACAAGGAAATTGTACTAGGACTAAACATGGACAACAATGACCTATGAATGGGGCCAACGTTGAAATTTTTTCAAACTATTTATGAATTCATTGAAATTTTACATGGATAGACTATTCACATGCCTTAATGATATGACATGGTTTTTGGACTCGAATTTGACTTACACACCCACTTTCTTCCATCATCAATTCATCATGTAAACCATAAACCCTAATTTAGTGGAGTCATCGATTTGTTGGGTTTTAGTGTTCCCAGTGAATGGATGAGCTTTTGTTGACATGGAATAGGATAACACATGTACCTTATTAATTTTCTTCCTTCACTTGATTTGGGCCTGGTCATTCCTAGCCTTGAATTGAAAGTTGGCATATGGGCATTGGGATCATGAGGCTTTATTGGTTTTCTATGGCATGCATTAGGATCAGGTTATCTCCTTTAGTTACAAATATCATTGAAAAGGTTGTCCAACATGCAACTGCAGAGCCTAATAGAGAGCAATATCCATCATAAAAAGAGGATAAACATAAGGGTTTCCGAACTCAACCATGAGTCAAACAAACAATTCGACAATCAAATATTCTTTGGTTATTATATCAAAAGCCAACAATAAGGTGCACCTGCTCATGTACTTGATCCCGCTTATAACTAACATGTGGATGGGGCTAACGTTGAAAGTTTTTCAATTTGTTCTTGTATGGACAAAAATTTAACATGGTTAGATTAGATACATACAATAACAATATGGGAGGATTTCTAAACTCAAACATGACTCACATAATCAATTCCACAATCAAACAACAATCCTATAGAATTATGAACTTTAAGCATTATAAGTGCTACAAGTTATACAATTATAACGGGTTGAGGTTATAAGAGTTAATTAGTGGTTATACTAGTAAGTAGTGGTATGAGCCATATGGGATAATCATGATAGTGCTTTAGAGGAAATTAGTCATTATAGGGATAAGGTTTTTGTGTGATAAATGTTATCAGAATCAAGGATTATGAATATATAGCAATAAGTTATTAGTTATTAGACGTTTTGGAGGTTATATGGGTTAGGATTCATAGTGGCTAATGGATATAAATATTAAGGGGCATGAGGTTATAAATATCTTCATGTTAGTAGTTATAAAATTTATGAGGGATAATGGTTGGGGGGTGGGATTTATGTTGGTTTTAGGTGTTATATAAGTTAGTTGAGATTATAGGTGTCGTAAGGGTAGGGGTTTATAGGGGTGGATTAATAGTTATACTATTTAAGGGTGATGTGGGTTGTTAGGGTTAGTTAGAGGCTATATTGGTTATGGATTAAAGGTGATAGTGATTAATATTGTTAGCAATTAGGGATTAGTTGTTAAGTTTTATTAATTATAATTGTTAGTTGCTAAGTGTTATAGGTTATATGGGTTATTGGTTTAAGGGTTAAAGGTCATATAGGTTAAGAGTAGAGGGAGCCAATTATTATAAGGGTTTGGGTTTAAATGAGTTAGGTATTAAATGTCTCGGGGGATATGAGAATGAGATTATATATTATATAATATATCTCGGGGGCTATGAGTTAGGAATTATATAAGAAAAAAAAAAAAACACAAATGATGCGCCTCTGTTGAGTTTTTCGTCAACTACCAGAAAATGGATTGTTTGGTCACCTTCCACATTATATCTCCTTCCTCAGTAGATCATTTGGTATCAAATCCTCAAGATCCATGGAAAAGCTTCTGATCTTGAAGATTGAGCCAATTTTTTTTTGGGGGGGTTTTGTTGACGGGCGAAATTGACCGTCCGTCAACTGGGAGAGTGGAACCGGTCCGAGGTTGTCTAAATAACCCAATCCGTTTGGAATGGACCACCCTGACGAGTTTAACGGCTTTGTTGGCTGCTCTAAGGTCTTCTATGAAAACCAGAGAGAAATGATCTGAGCTAAGAAATCTAAATGAAACTAGAAACTAATAAAACAAACTAAACTAACTACACTATTCTAATTATAAACCACCAACTATTATATATACAAGGTACTAATTATGATTATAATAACTCAAATCAACTGCCTAATTATCAGCTACAATATTTCTTATTCACAAATGTACACTATGGACAGCCTACAGATTTGATTAAAACCTGCAAAAATCATGTGTTTTTTCTGCCCTAAGACAACCAAGAATCTCTTTTTTATCTTTTATGTTTTATGAAAAGGAAATAAAAACTACTGAAATTAAACGATCTAATCTATATTACTTAATTTAAACAATGTAATATAAATCTAACTAAGCTATCATTTATATTAAACTACTTAACATAAACAGTAAACATCTAACTAATTGACTTGGAAACGCTCCAAGTCTGCCCTGTGTAAGATGACTTCTTAAGCTGATTGGAGGAAGAAATTCACACCATTTAATCCTTAAGCCTCTCATAAATGATCAGCTATGCCGCTTCTTGAAGTGTTGTTACAGGACAAACAAGACATAAAATAAATCATAACAATCTTATGATGATAAATCTCTGCAATAAGGGAAACCTCTTATGCAGAAAACTTATATAACAATTCAATCTATGAAGAAGACAAAGCTATCATTCACAAAACGAATCAACAACTGTTATGTCTTTATCTCTTTGGAAGCAACAAGATATGTATAACAGTAAGAAATTATATCACTTGTATTTGATTTAGATAGCAAAGTAATACTAAACCATAAACAAAATGATATACAAAACTCGGGACAAAGTGTTGATATATTGAAAAGTGAAAGCTATGACAAAATATCAATTCTGCTCCATGTTAAATCAGAATTACATATCCTTGTTCTCCCACAACTGAGGAATCCAGATTATTACAAAACCATAGGTTTATATAGGTTTCTCACAAGGTAAAACATCCTTGTGAATAATAGCAAATTGTTTTACAAAATCTGGGGAAATATCCCAAAATCTCCTAAACTAAGGAAACAAAATGCAAGTCAAATCTGTGGATCATCTCCTAACTGCTCATGATATCTATTGCCAATTCGAATTTGCCTGCAATAGAACACAAAGATCAAATTAGAAGGATGTTTTATTAGAAAAGCAATAAAAAATTGACTTTACAGACTCAGCTACATAATCATCTGATTCTGTAGCTAGTCAAAAATAGTAAACAGGACTAGATATAATCAAATAGAATCAAATCCAAAACTAATTACTAATGATTCAACTATTCCTTTAATTAAAATCAAATAAAAAAGAATGCAATCGGGACAGGGCAATAATACTCTGTTTTTCCCATTGACATAAAATCGAATCAAATCTTAACAAGACTGTTTCATAAATGCAATCAATGGTAAAACAAATCGTATGAAATACAAACAATCATTGTTGATTATCATATCATTCAATCCATTGCCAATATAGAAAACTGTCACGATTTCATGCATAATTGTATCCATAGAATCCAGCCATAGACTTCGTTCGCTGAGTTTCAAACAGTTCACAGGTATAGTCGTAATTATCATTGACCAATTATAATCATAACAGCAGATTGATATCATTCAATTAAAAGAACAATATGTAAATAACATCCTTTGTAATCGGAAGAAATCAAACTCCATGAATATCAACTAAAAAGTCTTCATGTTTGATCACCACACAGTCAACAGACAGAGGCGCGATAAAATCAACAGGATTCATGAATTGGGCAATAATCAATACAAATCTTTACTGAGTTAGTTATAGAAGTGAAATCGAAACCTTGAACAGAATCCAATTCGAACAATAATGAGAATCGAATAAGTATCAGATATGGTTGAAAGACAAAAATAGTTAACCGATTCATCAATCATTTTTACCCATAACTAATTCAAATCATACTATTGACTGTATTCGAAAATTGAAATACTAACAACAGTCTATTTTTAAAAATATAACAACTTGTCTTATTAACATGGCATCAAACTAAATTTGGACAATCATATCTATTCGATGATCCATTAAATTAAAACCAAATCCTATCGAATCTTAAACTATAACAAAAATGATTCATCAAAACCAAAATTATATACAGCGAAGCATGCTTATGTAACAGAGCAGGTGAAATATGTACACAGAGTGTAATATAAATGAGCGAAAATTATACCATCACAGATGCTGAGACTATGTCAATTTTGAATTGACAATTGCTGTAGCAGACTTGACATTTTTGAACAGGATCGAACCCGCAGTTTGTTGCTTCTTGTCATTGGGTTGTTCTTTTGCATTCTGACCAGTGAGCTTTGCTACTTGGTTTTCCAAATCGTGAATTTTGGATTGCAATTTTGGGACATCCAAGTAGTATCTCTCCAACCACAACCCACACTGATCGCAAGGTGGAGCAACAGTTTGAACAGAAGGGGGTTTTGATGATTCCCCGATGGTTTCATGGGGTGATTCAATACCAGGAAAGTTAGGGTTATCCCGCAGACAAGGAGGTAAGTTCTTGACGAAATCATAAGGAGGTTTGCCACACAAGCCCTCGGAGTAAGGATACTCTTTGGCAAGAAATCGTTCAATGTCTGAATCAGAGTCTTCGCTGACCACGATAGGTTCTGATTTAGCAGAGGGTTTGGATTTATTCCTCGCCATGCGAGAGATCAACCTTGCATTTTTCTTACCTCGAGTATTAGCACCAGTCTTCGCTCTAGTCTTTTTGGTTTTAGGTTAGCAACTTCGGTCTGTTTAGTCATAGCCATAGGCGAATTCAAAGGTGAGTCGGGTTTAGGTTTGGGTAACAAAAAACTATAAGGAACAGGGGTAGGCTTGCTCTCGGTCACCATGGGCTTATCCACCTGTGGAGGATTTGATTTTTCAAAGACATTACGGCTGATAAAATCATGCCAAGAATCACGACGTAACCCCAATTCATAAACCAAAACCATTTTAATCAACCCCACATGGAAGAGGCCGGTGTCAGCCTAGCTACGCTTGTACCTTTTAGCCATTTTGAACAAACTTCGGTGCAGATAGTGTGGCATACTTAGTTCGAAACCCATAAAAACCATTAATAAATGAAGGTGAAACAAGAAAATGAACCCGTACCTGCCTTCACAAGTAACGAATTGCTTGATAATCATCAAGAGATCATACCAATGGGGTTTCAACATCTTTGCAGGCAAACCTCTRTCGCATGAATTCACTATGCGAGATTGGAACAGTAATGTCCAYGGGACATTATCTACCTTGCAACTTTTCGACCATTTTTGTCCCTTGACAGGCAGGATGGTTGCCGAGCTGAGCAACTGTTCAGTGATTTCAAGCTGGGCATCTCCAACTTTGGTTCGGCAGCCATCGAACAATAACGCAAATTGCCAAGCCACAGTGAAGTTATAACCATCGAACTTCCTTATGAAAGCGAGCCACCCATGATTTTCCAGGTCTCTATAYGCACCATCAAATGTCAACAGTGCTTGGCATCCATTGGGCTCGGCCCTTACGACAGGAGCCATGGCTTCTGTACATGGTAGGGTTTGAACTGAATGAAATAATGCACAGAGTMAAAAAACGATAGGGTTTGACAGCTTCAGCGCTCGAAGAGACCGRAATTAACTGTATGCGTGCGAAGGTGGTGGGATTACCACCGCCATGCATTGTATTAATGACTGAGTACAGTTATAATCATAATCRTTTAAACCAAATGTTATGGCCAATCGAATAGGTGTACAATGATATCGATGTGCCACTCATCCGAAGCAGAACCAACACCATATGTGATAATCATGCGCCAAGTGTACAGTGCAATCCAACACCATATCCAACATTAACCAACGATCCATCGTATCAATCAAACGTTTTAAACCAATGTCAATTAAATCATGCCAATACATAGTTTGAAACTATTGATCGTTCCATATGATATCAACTCTCAAAACAATGTACCAAGCATCGATTTATGAAATTGAGATCCAAAAGATTTAATCAAAGAGATTTTGTGAAACTTAAACCATTGTTATACCTCAAATCGACCTTATAAATTTACCAATGCATTCGTTGCACATTCAAATGTTTACATTTCAAAGTTGTTAGAACATTGCAACCAAAAATATCATATAATCAATGAGTGAAGAGCTCATAGCCATAAAGATCAAAGCATATAAGACCAAAATCAATCATAACCTTTATAGAATCAAATGTAGCCAGTAAATCTTCATGCTCGACAGCTTGGTAATCAAATAGATTCAAATGCGCAATCAAGGTAAGAGTATGCTACAGGACATAAGTTTGAAACATCTTTGGCGGTCATGTGATAAACCAATGGTCAAGTGTCTTTCAGAAAAATCAATAAAAGACGACGACAGTCCAAACAATGAAAGAGGTATTTTCACACTTTCAGTTGTGAAAATCGAATCGAAACCAAATTGCAATTGTCGCAAAAATGAAACAAATGTCTAGAAGCACAATGCGACGATGATTTGTCGTTGATGAGACAAGGGGTGTAGGCAGCGTTTTTTAAGAGCAATTAAAAAAATGAATTGGCTGCCAACAGGTTTTCATGAAATAGTCGAGATTTCACCCATTTCAAGGTTTACATATTCATGCAAGAGGATCAACAGATCTCACATCCCCAAGGGCGCACATATATCTACTAAAACAGAGAGGGGTTTCGATTATCTAAAACAATACATATCTCTCCCTCTAGACCAACTCAACTCCATTGTTCCAAGGTTTTGCGCCCTTTGTTCACACAACAGAGCCCGACCCTCTGTTTTTCACCCTCTGTTCACAATGCCTCCATGAAAATATCCCTTGGAAGTAGACTTAGATTCCAAAACTTCAAATCCCATCCAAGATCTTGCCTCCATCCTCAATGAGTTTCTCAGAATGCATCAACAAAACAATCCAGACCCCTTCCGATTGGATACTTGAATCCAACTACCCAAATTTGCTAGTCAAACCAATGGAGAATTTGTGGATTCCTGGATCCATAGGCTCTCCACCTATTTTAATACATGTCCAGGCCTTACCAAGGAGAGAAAGCTCCAGATTTCAGCCTTGCAATTAGAAGGACTTGCAAGAACCTGGTGGGATACAGAGCAAGAGAAGACCACATTCGTGATAGATATTAGGGATTCTCCAGAATCCTCTACTTCCAAACCCATCAAAACTTGGGCTTGACTTTCTGAGGCATTGATAAACTGCTTCTACCCACCCAAATATGTGCAATATTTGTGGATCAAATGGAACCAGCTCCGACAACTCCCTTCCTAAGGAATTCAAGGCTACATAGACTTCTTCTGCAAGTCGTACCTCTTACATCATATTCCAAATCCAGAATAACTACTCATATTAAATTTTGTTGTGGGTTTATTGATTCAGTTCTGTCGAGAAGTAGAGTTGTTTGAAAATCCAAATTTAGAAAGAGCATTTCAGAGAGATTTGGATATATAAATGAAATTTTCTCCTAGGGGTCATACTCCTCAGTCCCACCCCTACACCAACCCCTCTACCTCTCAACCATACAAATCCAATCCTTCAGTCTTCTTTCCACCTCCTTGGGCTAAAAATCCCATACCCATTACAAATACACGGACACCCTGGTGCTCATTCCACAAGAATACCTCACACAATTCTTTAGATTATTGAACCCTCCAAAACATAAAGACCAACAAAACCCTAATGAATGGGTTCATTCCCCCCCACAAGTGGAAGATACCGAAGAATTTCCCTTGGACAATCCCACAGAAGTGGATCCCTCGTTGATCCTAATGACCCATGAAGATTTGAACTCCTCCACCCAATCCCTCTTCACCCATAACTGCCAAATTAAAAAATCCTTGGCTTTACTGATTATGGACAATGGAAGCCAGAAGAATTTGGTGTCTCAATACCTTTTCAACCACCTTAATCTGGTTACTAATCCCCACCCACAACCCTATCGAATTGTACGGGTCCAGAAGGATGGCCCTCTCCTCTTAGTTTCTCAGTGTTGTCTAGTCACTTTTTCCTTAGGCCAATTCAAAGATATTGTCCTTTGTGATGATTCCCCCTTGGATTGTTCAAATTTGTTGCTAGGTATCCCATACCAAACCCAAAGAAATGATATCTATATGGAAAAATACCGCCAGTACAAACTTACCAAAGAAGGCCACACTTATATCTTAACCGCAACAACACCCAAACCCCCTGCTACCAAAGAAAAAATTCCGCATGTACATTTAAACCAATGTGTCTCTCTCTATTTGGTGCACCCAATAAAACCAAACAATACCACTCACCCTGTTCTTGAAACAATGACTCCCCTTCTCCAATATTTTGCAGATGTGTTTCAATCTCCCTTGGGACTCCCCCCCTCTCGATACATTGACCATTCCATTCACCTCATCCCCAGATCTGCATTACCTAATGCCCCTACATACCTATTGGCCCCAACATAAACATAGGAAATGGAAAGACAATTGACCAACCTTATCAAATATGGCCACATCCAACCATCATCTTCTCCCCATGTTTCTGTCGCATTTGTCATCCCCAAAGGAGATACTTCAAAAATACGCCTTGTCACCGATTACCGAGCCTTGAACAAAGCCACAATAAAAAACTGTAACCTCCTGCCACGTATTGAGGAGTTACTTGAGACCCTCCACAGAGCTAAGTGGTATACTAAATTGGATTTAACATCCAACTACTATCAGGTTTGAATGAACCCAGATGATGTTTGGAAAACAACTTTCAAGACCAAATTTGTTCTTTTTGAGTGGAATGTTATGCCCTTTGGCCTCACCAACGCCCCAACCACTTTCATGAGGCTCATTAATGACATCTTCAGGTCACATTTGGGTCAATTTTTGGTCATCTACTTAGATGGCATTCTCATCTTCAGCCGGACATGGGACACTCACATGCAACATGTCCAACAAGTTCTCCAAATCCTCCAAGAACATAAGTTACAAGTCAAAGAGAAGAAGTCATATTTTGGTCAGATTTTAGTTCCCTATCTCAGCTTTGTGGTCAACTCATAAGGTATTCAACCAGATCCAGCCCGCATCCAAGAATTGAAGCAGTGGCCACTACCTTATTCAACTAGGGAGCTCAAAATCTTTCTGAGTGGCATCAATTTCTATCGTAAGTTCATTCCCTATTTTTCACAACTTGCTTTTCCTTTGCATCAACTCTCAAATAGTTCTTCTACATTTATCTAGACTAAAGAAGAAACTAGTCACTTTTCTCAGCTCAAAGAAGCCCTCTGCTCATTCCCTGTCTTACACCTACCGGACTTCTCCCAACCCTTTAAGATTGAGTCCAATGCCTCACAATATGCTATTGGTGCCATACTTAAACAGGGAGGACACCCCATTGCTTACCACTCTAAAACCCTGTTTGAGGCAAAGAAAAATTATAGCACCTATGACAAGGAGTTTTACAGTCTGGTTTAATCCCTCAAGAAATGGAGGCATTATTTGCTGGGTAAAGAAACAATTCTGCGTATAGACCATCACCCTTTGATTTTCATCAACTCTCAGTTGAAGATTCATGAACAAAGGCACCTTAAATGGGCCTCCTATATTCAAAAATTTCACTTGGTCATCAGATATAAGAAAATAACTTATAATAAGATGGATGATTTGATAATCCATCCTCCCACTCCAGTTCTCTCAATTCTAGAAGTGTGATGTGCTACCTATGACACATGGAAGGATCAATATGCTACTAAACCCAAATTTCAAGAGATTTGGGTGGCATTGAAAACTCCCACAATGATCAATCAGACCCCCTTCCTAGACTACACTATTCAGGATGGATGGCTCTATAAGTTGAATTTTTTTATGTGTTCCACACTTAGAGGAACGCCTCTTGCTCATCAGGGAGGTGCATACTTGAGCCTATGGGGGCCACTTCAGTACCACAAAAACCATCCAACATCTGCAACACCATTTCCATTGGACTTCCATGCAGCCTCAAGTTGAAAAATTTATCAGAGCATGTGCATTATGCTCACAATCCAAGCCATCCAACCAGAAGCATGGATTATATCAACCACTTCCTCTTCCTTCTTGGCCTTGGGAGTCAATCTCAATGGAATTCCTCAGTGGACTTCCAACAACCCAAAAGCATCATGATGCAATCTGGTTAGTGGTATGCCACTTCAAAAAAATGGCACTTTTCATCACATGCACAAAGACTACTACAGTAGTACAAACAACAAAACTCTACTTCTGACATGTTTGTCTCCATTTTGGCCTCCCAAGCACTATTATCTTAGTTATATATTTTCACTTCCTCAAAAAATTTTGGAAGACAATATGGGCACTATTGGGGTGCCACCTCAATTTTTCTACTTCATTCCATCCTCAAACAGATGGAAAAACATAGGTTGTCAACATGATCTTGTTTCATGCTCTCTAAACTAACTTTGGGTGCAATAAACAATGGGACAATTACTTTCACATTCTACAACATAGCTACAACAAGGAAGCACATTCTTCTACAGGGTTTTTTCCTTTTGAAGTCTGCTTGGTGTTCCAACCAACATCTCCAACCGAGCTCCCACTCACTTGGGCTCCTCAAGGTACCTTCCATCAACATCAGGAACAACTCCCAGCACAACAATTTCTCCAACAAATTTCACAATGCCACACTGCAGTAACAAAAGCACTTAAAGAAGCTGAAGAGCATGCCAAGCAGTGCCATGAAAAACAAAGGAAATTCATGTCCTTTCAACCAGGGGATCAAGTTTGGTTACACTTGGATAAGAAGTTCTTCAAAGGCCACCATCACAAGATTCTGCCAATAAGATATGGCTCGTATACCATCCTCGACAAGATTGGAGAAAATGCTTATATGTTGGATCTGCCACCACAATTGGGAATCCATAATGTTATTAATGTAAATCACTTGAAGTTGTTTGAGCCTCCCCTCTTAGAGGAACCAGTCACCATTACTCATCCAGTGGACAACATTATGGATTTCCAACTCCCATTGGCCAAAGACACTCTACTTGACACCCAAACCTGCTCTACAAGGCATCAGACATACACTTCGTATATGGTAGCCCGCCAAGGCCAAACTCTAGCTCATGCAAAGTGGATCACAACTAAAGTATTGCACAACAAGTTTCCTCACCTTCTCATGGAAGCCGAGACGCTTCCATATCTAAACAGGGAAGAATTGGGCCAAGGAGGCCACCGAGGGGAACGCCCACCTGGGGTGCACAATTCAGCCAACTAGGCTTGACCCATTTCACATTTTTGATAATATTTAACTATGCATATGTAAATAAATGGTTCCCTCAGTATATAAGGTGAACCGTGACTCAAATAAATAATTCTTGTCTTTTCTTGAAGCTATTGTCTCACTTGGTTTTTGTTGTTTGAGTTTTTACTTCACGCTTTGTTTCATTTTGGTTTTTAGGGCGTTTTTAGGGTTAACCAGTGTGCCTTTCTTCATGGCTTCACTCTGGATTCTCTGTTTGAAATGCTTCCACAAATGAGAGAAATATTAATCCATTAGCTAGCCAACCTCTCAGGGGGACAAGTCCATTTCTAGAAGTTTCCTGAGGCAGACAAGAGGGCGCACCAACCTGGGTTTTGCAGCCTTACTAGTTTTTTCCATTGTCGGGATGAAGTAAGTGCACCCTAATATATGGATTCACTGAGATTCTCCCTTTGATCCCCGAGACTCACACTAAGATATCCCCATCCTCTTGTCTACTCTTAGAGCATCCCAACATTGGATCTCCATCGCTGGGTTACCTAAAACTAATGATGCACTCTTGTTGAATTTTTGGTTAAATTCTGGAAAATGGCTTGTTTGGTCACCTTCCCCATTATATCTCCTTCCTCAGAAGATCACCCAAACTAATCTCCTCAATATTGGAGTATGAGGATCTTCTTCTTCTGATTCTTGTTCTTCTGTAGAGTTTGATTCATCATCCTTTAACTCAAACTCTATTTTCTATGGTTCTTCCTTACTTGGTAGGACTTCCTGTTTGACAACATTTTTCATTTCTCTAAATACCACATGTCAACTATACATAACCTTCTTAGTTTCTGGGTTCCACAACTTATAAAATTTGAGACCATATTTATACCCAATAAAGATACAGTTTTCAACCTTCTTATCTACTTACTCATGTTTTCCTTTGGAACGTGAACATAGGCCTCAAAGCCAAATACTTTGAGATGTGTGAGAGAGGGTTTCTTACCAGTCCATACCTTGTATGGAGTCTTTTCATCTACTGCTAATGAGGATGATCGATTGACTAGGTAACATGCAATATCCACTGCCTCTGCCCAAAATTATTTCCCTAACCCAACACCACTCAACATGCACCTTGCTTTTTCCATCAACATCCTTTTCATCCTTTCTACAACTCCATTATGTTGAGATGTATATGGAGTAGTATTCTACCTTGTTATGCCTCAATTCTTACAAAATTATTCAAATTCATTCCCGCAGAACTCTCAACCATTATCCGTCCTCAACACCTTTATTATTTTCTTTGTTTGATTCTCAACAAGAGCCTTAAACTCTTTAAACATGTCAAAGACATAATATTTCTTCCTGAAGAAATATATCCAATTATTCCTCGATAAGGCATCTATAAAAGAGACATACTACAAATATTTCCCAATGATGGAACTAACACAGGTCCAAACACATCACTGTGCACTAGCTATAAAATTCCTTCTTCCCTTGTTGCACTAGAGGGAATCTTACCCGATTCTACTTCCCATATACACAATGTTCATAGAAATCAAAATCTAGAGAGGATTTAGATATACCTTCAACCATACCTTTACCGTGTAGTAGTCAAAATCCCTTATCTCTGATATGCTCCAGTCTTTGATGCCACATCATAACCTTTTCTCCAGAGACTGTAGGAGTTTTTTCTTCTTCAACTCCAATATCAAGAACAATGGAACTATTACACCCATCACTAATAGTTCTTCCTGGCAGCTTATACATAGTTCCAAACCAAACTCCCTTCAACAACACCATTGCTCCTTGAACCATCCTGCAAGTTTCCTTTTCAAATATTTTTTTCATCGCTGCATAGTCCATTTTTCTTACATAAATCAATTTTTTGGCCAATCCTAGGATGTCTAGAACACCAAGTAGTGTTCTAATCCTTCCATCTATGAGAATCAACTTGAATTTTCCTCATTCTATGATTTCGATTGTCGATTCATCACCTATGAAATCATTACCTCCATCATATCTTTTGTACTTACAGAACCACTCCCTGTGGGGATTCATATGAAAGGATGTACTTGAATCAACCAACCATGCCTGATGATATACATGTATTCTTGAAGAAGACAAGTACACATACCCTCCTTCTTCCTTGGAGGTATTTTCTTCTATAGAAGGAGCATCTTTAGATCCCTTTTTTTTCTCATCAATTCTGGATCTACACTACTTCTTGTAGTGCCCTTATTTTCTACATCGCCTACATACTTTTACAAACATTCTAGCATATTTAGATCCACCCTTAGACTTGGATATCCCACTTGAGGAATTAGATCTGTTTCTTTCCTAGGAGTGTCCTCTTGTAAATACTGCATATGTGGTATATCCTTCCATGTTCTTCCGTATCATCTCCTTTGACAACAAAGATGTGACTACTTCATCAAACTTCAAGGCATTTTTATTACTACTTATGGCCACAACTAGCCTATCCCATGAGTTTGGTAAAGAGCACAGTAAAGTGATACACTTATCTTCATTTGAAATTTTAATCTCAACATATACTAACTGACTTACCACAGTATTGAAGGCATTAAAATGATCTGCCACCGAGTCTCCATCTTTCATCCTATGGTTATACAACTTCTTTCTCAGGAATAGTTTATTTACTATGGACTTAGACTGATACAAATTCCCCAACCTATCCCATATTTCCTTGGCTATAGCTTCCTTTGACACATTCAGTAATACTGAATCTGAGAGACACAATCGGATTTTTGTCTTCACCTTCTGATATATATTTTTCCAGTAATATGCTAACGTTCTTGTAGGTGTAGTACCTGGATCCACTATGATCCACTAATATTTATGCACCAACATATCTTCCATCTTGAGATTTCACATATTAAATATTTTCCCATTAAACTTCTCGATCTCCATTTTCAAACTGCTCGCCATTTCTTTTCACATGAAGAATCAATAACAAAAATCTCCCACTGTAACAAGGCTTATCACAGTCCCGAGCCAAACCCCTAACCACAAAGGTGACCCCCTGAAGCCAATAATTTCTATGATACTAAATGTAGATTTTAACCTTGTACAATTATTTACTGCAAAAATATTTTAAGTAAAAGAACATAAAAGATACAAAATACACACATTACACAGAGATTTTCCCTTTGGAAACCCAAATTGGGAAAGACAACATATTCTATATTCATCTTCTCATACATTATTTACAATACAATATACATATAGGAGCCAATGACATCCAAAACCCTATTCCAATGACCTGGATTAGTCAACAACCCTAATTTCTTAAAAAAAAAAGAAAACCATTGGCGTAAAACCATATGTCAAAAAATCGCCCAATTATGGACACGAAAGTCGAGTGCTACCAAAAAATGGACACAAAAATCGAGGACCACCCAAAAATTGACACAAAAACCGTGGATTTTTTTTTTGGGGGGGCGCTTCCCCCGAACCCCTGTACCTCCCCCTTGCAACACCCTTCTTACCCCACCGCGTTCCTAACACAACATAAAAACTATATTCTAGTAATGAAAAGAATATAACATAAACCCAACAAAGTGCCATCTTTCAAAGTTATCTTATACACATTGCTCTTTCTTTGTATAATTTTAGCTTGGTTGTGAAAAAATCTGGTATTTTTGTCCCCTGATTGTAACCAAAGACTCTGAGACTTCAAATGCCATTGCTCTTCTTCTTTAATCATGGCTTGTTGATATTGGCACTGGAGATTAAACTCCTTTCTATGAATTTGAGGAGTGATGTCTTGACCCTTAATGTATTTTTGAAGCTCATCCAATTTGTTTTTGAGATGTTTTTCTTTTTGTTGTAGGATTGAGAAAATGATTCTTTGCCCATTGTTTAAGAGCTTTCTTGACAATGAATAATTTTTTCTCCCATATATAGACCAGAGTGCCATGGATCCAAGTCTTCCAAGTTTGAGAAATTAGTTCAATAACATCATGATGGTGAAGCCAAATGGGATTAAAGTGAAAAGGGAGAGGTCCACAGTTTGAAAGATATTGGAGATAAATAGAAATGAGTTTATGATTAGAAGTATGAGAGGGAAGAATGTAGGATTTTATGAAGGGGTTAATATGGAGAAAACTATTATGAACTAAAAATCAATCCAGCTTGGCAACAATGTGGCTTGACCCAAATCTCTTTATAGACCAAGTGAATTTTCCTCTTTGAGAGGGGTATCTAAAATATCCTAGTCAAATATGGATCGATAAGAAGTATATTAGACCCTTGTATATTAGCTGGAGACTTAAATATGATCATATACAATTCTAAAAAAAGGGGAGGGATTTTTGGTAGAGACCCCTTCTGTAGTTTTCATGGTTGATAAGAAGTAAATATGGATGAACTCCAAAGTGGTCCCCTTATGGTGAAAGCCCTCACGGGAAGATGCTTTGCGGAGTAAGAGAACCCATGCTTAATTGTGGAATAATGAGATGAAGGACATTGATTTTTTCAGGGAAACTATCCTATATGGATAGCTCTTATTATTTCATTTCCGGTGGTATGTGGAACGTCACATAAATCCTCACGGTTAGAGAGTTATGGCCATGAGAAGTTGGAGACCCCAGGTTTGGGTAATGGACCCAAGTTTGTTTGATGGGTAATGGTATGACTTATGCTATATTTTCATATAATACTATTCTATATGGATAACACATGTCATTTCATTTCTGGTGGTATGTGGAACGTCACATAACTCCTCACGGTTTGAGAGTTATGGTCTTACGAAGTTGGAGGACCCTCATATGTCATCTAGAAGCCCCAAAAGGTCAAAGTATTCAAAGTGGTTTAAGAGATTTTAAAAGGTAAATAATAAAGTGAAGTAATGAGTGTATTGTAATTCAAAGTGAATACAAAATAAATTATTTCAATAATAAATTTAATGGAGAAATTAGAAGTGGGTTAACCCTAAAATAAGGAAAGTGGGGCCAAGTGACCTAGAAGATGTTTTTAAGGAAACTACTTGGAGAGTATAAATAAGAGGCAAGGTTCTCTCATTTGAGACACAATTGAGCATATTGAATACCTATAGGTGTCTGAGGTAACCAAAGGATATCTAAGCCGAAATTCTGAGGAAAGTGAAGAAAATAAGGCCAAAATGCAAGGAAGGATAAATTTTGTTGATGGTGCTTTCTAAGGTATGTTATTTACAAGTCATCTCACCATTTTCACTATAACGTTTTTTCTATAATGATTCAGATCCTGAAATTTGTATGAAATTGAGAAAACATATCCAAGTATCTGTGGTAAATAAATCATCTTGTGGGTCATTGTATTTTGGGATTTACACTCTGTGTAAAATAGGGTTTGTGGCTAGTCCTAAAACTAGTCAAAAACAAGTGTTTCAGGTAAAAATGTCATAACTTATTCATAATAGATCCAAATTCAGTGAGACAAAATGTGTTCATTAGGGTATAGTCTTTAGTATTCTTTGTAATAGTTTCATATCATTTCAACAAATATTCTGTGTGGAGCACGCTCTACAAGGTCTCTTTCTAGAATAAGCCATAATTCAACAAGGTATGCCATTTTTACTATAAATCCTTTTATGATATGTTACAAGTAGTGAAACTTGGCGGAATTCCATTAAACACACCGATGAACATTGTGTATCAGTTTCATATCTTTATACATTATATGTACAAAGTTATGATTACTTCAAGTTAGGGTTGTTGACTAATCCAGAACTAGGCATGTGAGACTAAAGAAAAGTTTGATGAAAATGCTAGTCTCTTGTTGTTAAAGTTAAGGAAGGTTTGTAGGAATGTGATCATATGCACTAGGTCTATTACAGAGCTGCAAATTATATTTGGATGATGAAATTGATGAGGGATTTTGGTTGAGGTACATGTTGAGTACATGGTTGAGACAAGTAGTTGATGAGTTGGCACATACATGAGGTGTATAGTTGATGATGTTGGTACATATTGATGAGTAGTTGACACATCATTGTTACATACTTGGCACATGGTTGGATGCACTTGTTTATGGTACAATTTGATTACAGATTGTTTGGTACATGTTGGTGCATGGTTGATGCACTTGTTTATGGTACATGTTGATTACAGGTTGAGGTACAGGTTGATGCATGGTTCAGATTTATTGGTACAAGTTTACGATGGTATATCTCACAGTGATATTGTGACAGTGGTTCCATCATTCTACTTCTACTTCAGGGTGGCAGGATGGGGCAAGGATAGGTGGTTGTAGCCACCTTTTGGTTGTAGCTGGAGAACATAGGGGGTTGTAGCCTCCCTCTGGTTGTAGCCAAAGAATTGGGGAGTTGGAGCTTCCCTCAAGTTGTAGCCTCCCTCTGGTTGTAGCCAGAGAATTGGGGAGTTGGAGCTTCCCTCAAGTTGTAGCCTGATAAACTAGGGGGTTGGAGCCTCCTTCCAGTTGCAGCTGGAAAACAAAGGAAGTTGGTGCTTCCAATGAATGTAATTCTTCAAGACGTATAAGAAAAAACATTCTGCGGTTTTCTCCCGATTTGGGTTTCCATGTAAAACATTAGTGTACTGTGTATGTGTGTGATTGTTTATTTCTTACTGCTCATTATCAGATAATAATTCTACATTGATATAAAGTTTGAAGAAAAAGGATTATAATTACACTATTATTGACTCACCCCCCCTCTCAGTAATCCAACAATTGGTATCAGAGAAGGTTCCTTCAGAAATCAATTTAACCACTAAAAGGTAGATCATGGAGAGAAACAATTTGTATAAAGATAGAATACCATAGTTTGATGGACAAAAGTATGCTTTTTGGAGCATAAGGATGAAGACATATATACATGCATAGGGATTTGAAATTTGACAATCAATTGTAGATGGATACACAACACCAGCAGTTCCACCAACAAATGACAAAGCAGTGAAACTCAATCAGAATAATTCCAAAGCCACAAATGCACTTCTGAATGGTCTCAGTGAAATGGTATTCACCAAAGTTTCACATTGTAAATCCGCTAAAGAGATTTTGGACAAGCTTCAAAATATTAATGAAGGAGATACAAAAGTCAAAGAATCAAAGCTTCAAACTTACAAGGGTTAGTTCGAACAACTAAAAATGAAGGACGATGAGAATATTGCAGCCTACTTCTTACGAGTTGATGAAACAGTGAATGCAATCATAGGATTAGGAGAAGAAATCGAAGAATCTATAATCGTTCAAAAGGCACTAATATTTAATTTTATGAGATTTAACCTTAAGATATTAGAACTAGAAGAAAGATCAGATCTAAACTCAATAAGCATGGATGAATTGCATGGAATCTTCATAGCATATGAAATGAGAACTGAATAGGAAAATCCAGATGTAAAAGAAGCAGCCTTCAAAGCATCCAAAATATCAAAGAAAAATAAAAAGGAATAAGAAAAATATAGCAGTAGCAGCTACGTCTCGGAAGATGATGAAGAAGTGGCCAACTTCGTCAAAATACTGAACAAGGGAACCAACGGTACGTATAGAGGTAAGATTCCTTTAATTTGTTTTAATTGTGATGGTATTGGTCATTTTTCTAACAAATGTCGTCATAAGAAAAAGAGAAATGATGAAGGTTACTCAAAAGGAAGACAAACATATAAAGGTAAAAGAACTACAAAGAAAGTTTTCAAGAAAATCTTTTGCACCAAAGAAGACATCTCATCATCAGATGAAGATGAAGTCAGTGATAGTGAAACAAGGAGAGTTTTATTCATGGCAGTAGAAGACTCTGATAAAGAAGACTCCGAAGAAGAATATGATGAATCATATGAAGAATAAATTGAAGAGGCAGAAATTGACTTCCGAGAAGAATTAATGAGTACCATAGAAGTTATCAGAAGAGAAAAGAAGAAAAACAAGAAACTACAAGTAGAACTAGATAAGAAAAAAGACACTCAAGAACTAGAACAAATGATCACAAAATTGAAGGTTCAAATAGAAGAAGATAAAATAATTGAAAAATCACTCAAAGAACAACTAGAAGGAAAGGACAGGATCATTGGAAACATGGAAGCAGAGATTGTCACACTAAGAAATGATATTCAAAAGAAAAATATGCAGAATAGCTCAAAAGTTTTGGATGACATTATAAGCAGTAAAAAATCTCATCTTGACAAGTCCGAACTAGGATACAATTAGATAGAAAAGGGATCAAGCTCCAAAACAACAGAGCAAGAAACAAATCCAAAAAGCTATGAAGAAAAAATCAAAGGGGATACAAATATATACAAGGAAGATTACAGGGACACTTCTCCACCGAGAAGATTCAGATTTCAAAATCAACAACAAATAGATAGGCCTCAAGAAGAAGAAGGATTCATAAGAGCATCTCCTTTCAAAATATTTTCAACTACCAAGTATCAAACTATATTTTTTGGTTTATGTTATGCATGTAATAATTTTGGACATAAAGTTGTAAATTGCAGAGCTAACAACAGGAACAATAACTACTTTGAGAGACATACACAAAGGGGTTATTCAAGAAGATCTAGTGAAACAAGAAGAAGAAGTTACAATAGGTTTGAACATTTGAGCACTGAAGTGGAATGTTACAAATGTAACGATTTTGGACACATGGCCAAAAATTGCAGAATGAAAATCCCTCCTAAAGAACCTCAACAAAGTCACAAACAAGAACCTCAAAAAACGACATGGATAAGAAAGCAAGATCAGTGTAGTAATGAATAATGCATAGTCGCTCTACAAGTTAAACAGAAGAAACATGGTTGGTATGTTGACAGTGGATGTTCAAAACACATGAAAGGTGATAGAGACAAGTTTCTTACATCACGAAAGGAAAGAGATGGATCAGTCTCCTTCGAAAATGATGATTCAACCAAAATCACTGGAAAAGGCACAGTCTGAATTAAAAACAAGAATGAAAAGGCAGAAAATGTTCTACGAGTAGAAGATATGAAACATAATATTTTAAGTGTGAGTCAAATGTGTGACCAAGTTCATAAAGTTACTTTCGATTCACAAAAGTGTGAGATAAGAAAAGAAGGTTCAGGGAAATTGGTCACTACAGCTGCAAGAACTTCAAGCAACATATATGTGTTAAGCGAAATTGGAAATGAAAAGTGTTGTCTAGGAAAGAAAGATGAAAGTTGGATATGGCACAGAAGAATGGGTCACATGCATTTTGATAACCTTGTCAGAGTCAGAAAATAGAAGCAGCCAGAGAAATGCCCCAGATCACAAAACCAACCAACACTTTATGTAAGCATTGCCAACAAGGAAAGCAAAGAAAGACCAGGTTTAAATCAAATGAATATTCAACAACAAAACCACTGGAAATTGTGCATATTGATCTAGTTGGACCAACTACAACAAAAGGCTTAAAAGGTGATAGATACTTTATGTTATTAGTTGATGATTACACAAGAATGACTGCAATTTTCTTTCTCAAGAATAAGTCAGAAGCTTTTGAAAATTTCAAGATCTACAGGGAAATGGTTGAAAATGAGATGGATTCAAGAATCAAATGCTTAAGATCGGATAATGGAAGAGAATTCACCTCAAAGAAATTTATGGACTACTTCAACAATCATGGAATAAAAAGGCAATTCTCTATCGCTAGGACACCTCAACAGAATGGAGTTGTTGAAAGAAAGAACAAGACAATACAAGAAATGGCTCGAACAATGATAATGGATTCAAAGTTGAAAAATAGTTTTTGGACACAGGCAGTGCATACAATAGTTCACATTCAAAACAGAATAATTCTCAGAAACAACACCGATAAAACTCCCTACGAGCTATGGAAAGGAAGACCAACAAATGTGAAGCACTTTAGAGTTTTTGGAAGCAAATGCTACATCAAAAGAGAAGATGGCAGAATGGGAAAGTTTGACTCTCGTGTTGAAAAAGGAATACTTGTTGGTTACTCAAGTACAAGGAAAGAATACAAGTGTTACAATATAAGTTAAACAAATTTGTGGAAAGCATCAACGTAACAATTGATGAAACAGACATTACCAAAATCAAAGGAAGAAGAAAACAAATCAATGAAACAACTTTTCGAAGAAGAAGATGAAAAATAAGTAGAAGAGGAAGATGAAGAGAATCTGACAGAAGCATAAGAGAAATTTCAACAAGTATCTCCAAAGACACCTAACAAACGAGTACAGAAGAATCATCCTTCAGATCAGATTATTGGAAAAAAAGATGAAGGAGTTGAGACTAGAATAAAAATCTGTTCACCAGAACAAACACACCTAGCACTCTTATCTACAATTGAACCAAATTGTTTTGAAGAATCCAGCAAGGATGAATTTTGGAATAAGGCCATGGATGAAGAATTGGATCAAATAGAGAAAAATGACACTTGGGAATTGGTTCCAAGACCAAAGAATAAGAAAGTGATCGACACAAAATGGGTTTTCAGGAATAAATTGAATGAAGATGGACAGGTTACAAGAAACAAAGCTAGATTGGCATGTAAAGGATATGCACAGATTGAAGGAATCGACTTTGAAGAGACATTTTCCCCAGTTACCAGAATGGAAGCAATCCATTTGCTTTTAGCTTATGCATGCTCCAAAAATGTTAAAGTATATCAGATGGATGTAAAATCAACTTTTCTGAATGGGGAACTTGAAGAAGAAGTCTACATTGAACAACCAGAAGGATTTCAGTTGTCAGAGAACACATGCTATGTGTGTAAATTAAAGAAGGCCTTGTATGGTCTAAAACAGGCTCCTAGAGCATGGTACTCCAGACTTGATAAGCATCTGCAACAGGCAGGGTTCAGAAAAGGAAGTGTAGACAACAACCTCTACATCAAGGTAAGTCAAGGTAATGTTTCATTAATTGAATTTTATGTTGATGGTATTATTTTTGGTAGTGAGGATGACAGGTTAAGCCATAAATTTGCAAAAGACATGCAAAATGAATTTGAAATGTCGTTACTTGGAGAACTATCCTTCTTTCCAGGACTTCAGATACGTCAAAGAAACCAAGGAATTTGTATTTCTCAAACCAAGTATACCAGAGAAATGCTAAAGAGGTTCGGAATGGAAGATTGCAAACCAGTTATCACTCCCATGCAAACTAGTTGTAAGTTGAGAAAAGATGATGATTCGAAGTCTACAGATCAGAGGCAATACAGGTCAATGATTGGAAACCTACTATATGTGACATCATCTAGACTAGATGTAATACAGACAGTTGGACAAGTGGCATGATTTCAAGCAGCACCAAAAGAATCACATGTATTAGTAGTAAAGAGGATCTTCAGATATCTCAAAGGAACATAAGAGTTTGGATTATGGTATCCAAAACGAAAAGATCTATCACTTATTGCCTACATAGATGCAGATTGGGCATGTTGTATTGATGATCGTTGAAGCACCAGTGGAGCAGCGTTCTACTTGGGTGAGTGTTTAGTATCATGGCTGAGCAAGAAACAATCATCAGTATCTCTATTTACAACCGAGGCAGAGTATATTGCAGTAACAACATGTTGTACAGAGGTTCTTTGGATGAAACAAACTTTGACAGATATATAGGTTGAGTATGATGAGCCAATTCAAATATATTGTGATAAAACAAGCGCCATCAATATCTCAAAAAACCTGGTGATGCACTCCAAGATGAAGTACATTCCAATCAATTATCACTTTCTACGGGAACAGGTTGCAGAAAAGAACATCATAGTTGAGTATGTGGGAACAAAAGAACAAGTTGCAGACATATTTACAAAACCACTTCCACATAAATCCTTTGAATATATTCTCCAAAGACTTGGAGTTATTTCTACTCCAAAATAAATTCTTTTTGAATGCTTTTCTTATATGTCTTAGATGTACACGAGGAAGCACCATTAGAGGACAATTTAGTCAGGGGGAGAAGCCCCGAATGGAAAGATACCTTTTCCATTGATGACAAAGGGGGAGAGATTTATCAGATGCAAAGGACATAGGCATGGTTCCAGGGGGAGCATATTTATCATATGCAAAGGAAAGAGGCATGGTTCCAGGGGGAGCACGAATGATATGATTTCAATATTTCATCAGAGTGTTGCCATCAATGCCAATGGGGGAGATTGTTCATTAAGGTTGGTTGTCATTGATGTAAACCCTTGAAGAAAGCCTTGTAGCACAAAGGTTTGGGTAATGGACCCAATATTGTTTGATGTAAATATGACTCATTATTTTTTTTTCATGGTTGATAAGAAGTAAATATGGATGAACTCCAAAGTGGTCCCCTTATGGTGAAAGCCCTTATGGGAAGATGCTTTGCGGAGTAAGAGAGCCCATGATTAATTATGGAATAATGAGATGAAGGATAGTGACTTTGTTAGGGAAACTATCCTATATGGATATTTCTTTTCATGCCATTTCTGGTGGTATGTGGAACGTCACATAACTCCCCACGGTTAGAGAGTTATGGCCATGAGAAGTTGGAGACCCCAGGTTTGGGTAATGGACCCAAGTTTGTTTGATGGGTAACAATATGAGTTATGATATATTTTCAGATAATACTATTCTAT